>JANHFL010008940.1:0-24392 GCA_032468155.1 Oxyrhabdium leporinum | reverse complement strand
TCATCCTAGTTGCTCTTCTCTGCACTTTTTCTAGAGCCTCAACATCTTTTTTATAGTGTGGTGACCAAAACTGGATGGATTACTCTAGGTGTGGTCTTACTAAGGCTTTATAGAGTGGTATTAGTACCTCACTTGATCTTAATTGCATCCTTCTGTTAATGCAACTTAATGCAACATAAATTTTCCAGATTTTAGGAACAGCCCCTGCAGAGTTAAATTTCATAGCTTGCTAGAACCAATCTGCTTCATCGATCAAGTTGGTCCGGGTTAGACAACATATCAGTGACAATCTTTTAAATTAGTCTGAATCATCAACTCCAGGATGACCATGGGCTCAGGAAGTCAAGGCTGAGCTGACCAGCCAAAAAGTATTGGTATAGCAAGCAGCTTTTGATATTACTTCCTCCCTCCCTCCCTCCATTATTCATTCCAAAGAACCATACTTACACACTAACTTCTCATTTCTTTCTTCTTTTCTTTTTTCTCTTCTCATATTTAAATTTATTAAATATAGGCTGGCTTCTTAGTCCCTTCTTTTTCATAGGAATGTCTCTCTTCCCCTGCTGCTCATCACATTCTCTTTCCCTCCTTCTGACTCTGGCAAAAACATTTATGCTGCTCATGCCCTCAATTTGCTGCCTATCCCAAAAGCTATATTATGCATGTCATTCAATCATTGGTCCCCCAGGGAGGGTGGTTTTTTTTGCTGCCTCTTAGTACTCCTCTTTGTTTTGAATGCTTTTTACCCAATGATTGATACTTTTCATTCTCGTTTCTCATCAACATACTTCCTCCATCGAGGGCTTCATGAACATTGTTCATGTTTTCATTGTTGCTGTCAGTGCACCCATCCTAATGTTCCTCTAATTGTAACATGAAGATGCCCTGCAAACCATTTTTAAAGGACATATCCTTATAATATAGCCTTGATGTCATTCTTAGAGGTGACTGCTTAAAAGCTCATTTTTCTCTAGGCCAATAGAAGTATTTTCCATTTCTCCTGATATATTTTTTTTTGTATGGACTTGATCTGCAATGCTGCCCTAACAAGAAAACTATTTTGTGCACTTTGAGGACTAGTTTTGCACGCTCTGGCCACTGAACCATAATTGTACTCTTTGGTTATTCATTGCCAGCTCTACTACTCAGTTGCAGCAAACCATGCAGGACATCGAGATATTCCAGTAAGCATTTAATTTTACATACACATCTGTTAGAGAAGATCATTACTGAATTCCACTCAGATATGCCTATGCCCAGCTTGATTGACAGCTTACAGTCACATTGCAGAGAGGTCCTGTGGGATTGTATTTTTCAGGGCTTGATTGATTGGTTGATTGATTGATTGTCATTAAGTTGATATTGACTCTTAATGACCACATAGAATTTCTTCAAGATGATTCTATCTGATTCTATACAGTGCATCCCTCATCACTGTATTTGAGTTCATCCATTTTGCTGCTTGTTGTCCTCTTCTTCTCTTTCCTTCTATCTTTCCCAGCATTATAGACCTCTGAGGGTGCTCTCATTTATTTATTTATTTATTTATTTATTTATTTATTTATTTATTTATTTATTTATTTATTTATTTATACCCCACCTTTATTATTTTTTATAAATAACTTGTGACAATCATGCCTAATGTTCTTCCTCTTCCTATTTTCCACAGAACAACAACCCAGTAAGGTGGATTGAGCTGAGAGAACGTGACTGACCCAAAGCCACCCAGCTGGCTTTTATGCTTAAGACAGGACTAGAACTCAGAACTCCTAGCTTCTAGTCTAGTACTTTATCCATTAGACCAAACTGGCTCTCTCTCATGAGAAGCCAACAAATTGAAGACATATCAAAGGGACACTGGATGAAGTGCCCCTTCGATAAAATTCAGCTCCTTTTTCTAAGTCATATGTGATCACCACTTTAACATTCACTCTAGGAGTCTGGGTTTTTAAATACTCTTTAATGTAAAAAAGATCTTCCCAATGAATAGGCCTTGCATAACAATTGTTTATCAGACTGAAGCTGCCAGTGGAGTGAAGGAATTAAAATTAATCTTCCACTTGTTTAGAATAAACAAGTGGAACAATTCATGCAGTAACACAGTTTTTTTGCTTTTGTTAAAGAATAAGTAAAACTACAACCCCTTTTTTTGATATACTGTAGACATTTAATATGTGCAGAAAATTTTTCTACTCAGTCTTCTTCAATTGTATATTTTTATTGGGTGGGTAGTTCTCTATTCAGATCCAATAGAATTCACCGATTGTCAGGTCAAAGAAACTCTTAGAATGAGAGAGAATAATCACTACAGCTTCTCACAATAGATTGTTTTCTTCCCTCGAACACTAATGCTTTTTCATTACCACCACTCTATAATTTAAAGGATAGATTGCGCTAAAAGCAAACCAAAAACTAATTCTAAAAATAAGCAGAGATGATCAGGTCACACAGAAAAGGAAAAAATATGATTTAAAATATGTGTGGATTTCAAGTTTTCTCATTGTTGCATGATTTCAGCCTTTCCCAGTCTGGTGCTCCGTATACAGGTGGTTCTTGACTTACAACTACAAAGGAGCCCAAAATTTCCACTGCTAAGCAAGATGGTTATTAAGTGAATTTTGCCCCATTTTATGAACTTTCTTGCCATAATTGTTCTGAATGATGGCAGTTGTTAATTAGTAACACAGTTGTTAAGTGAATCTGGCTTCCCCATTGACTTTGCTTATCAGGAGGTCATAAAAAGGACACTGGGACACTGCAACCATCATAAAGACATGCCAGTTGCCAAGCATCCAAATTTTGATCATGTGACCACGGGGATGCTGCAAACAGTCATAAGTGTGAAAATGTAAGTCAATTTTTTTCAGCACTGTTGTAATTTCAAATGGTCACTAAATGAATGGTTGTAAAGCAAGAACTACCTATGCTGCTGGAGATTACAGCAGTTGAATCTCATGATACTTAGAAGGGTGCCAAGTTGGGGAAGGCTGAAGTAATGATTTATTTATCTATTTAGAGCCATGACGGCACAGTAGTTAGAACACAGTATTGCAGTCTAACTCTGCCCACAGCCAGGAGTTCGATCATGACCGGCTCCAGGTTAACTCAGCTTTCCATCCTTCTGAGGTCAGTAAAATAAGGACACAGATTATTGGGGGCAATAGGCTGACTCTGAAGCAGTATACAAGTCTAATTGCTGTTTCTATGCAAGCCCATCCAAATGACTGTGTGATTTCTCATATCTCTGATAAGAAATTTCCAGGACATGTAAACATATCAGACATTGAAGTGAAAGCATATGCATCATTTCTTCTGTTGCTTATCTGAGTTTTGTCCTGGTCCCTTCAATGTAAGGCCTGATTTTAATAGGAAGCAGCAATGCTTTTCAAACCACCTTAATTAAAAGAGAGAGTCTCTAGTATTCTAGCCTTCTCTCAAAATAATATTTCTTTGTCTTTGATATCTGATCTCCTGTGGACTACTGGTTGCAGCCTATTGTTTTGGCTACCCAGCTTTCTTTCTTGCAAATAATTGTCTTTTGCCCTGGTCTCACCACTGTACAACTGTTGCCCTGTTAGCTGGCCAGAAGCCATTACAAGAAGTCCCTATAATCTCATTTTAACTCACAGCCAACATTGCCTGGATGTGATACCAATAAATTTAAGCCAATTTAGATTGGCTTTAAGATAACTGCAAATATTCACGGCCATGCTGAATAATAGAAACTGTTTTTCTCTGGGCCAACTATATTGGGCAGAGGAACATACCGGCTTTGACATTTGGCATTTCTCTTCCACTTCTAACTTTGGCAGCGTGAAAGGAGCCGATTAAATAAATTGTATAGCCACATTTAGGAGTAGAGTAAAATTCTTAGCTAAAGAGTGGGAGAAGCCTGAATATGTGTGCCAATATTTTAATCACTTCAGATAGTGACTCAGGGCATTTCCATACTTTTATTTATTTTTATTTATTTAAAACATTTGTACAGCCACCCATGTTCTAACCCACTCTGGACAGCTCCCATCAAAAGTTAAAACAACATACCGTATTCCTTTCTGCCTCACCATCCAGGCCAACAGCACTGTTCTTACACTGCCATGTTATGTCCTAACAGGTTGCTTACGTGAGCCTTCCAACTAGCCAAGGCTGGGCAGGAAAAGGAAAGAGGGAACCAGAACAGAGGCCAGATGGAGCTCTGCCCCCAGTCACAATGAGATTCTGCCTAAATCTGTGTAGGATTGCTCAGTAAATCTATGAACAAATTTGACTCATTATGTAGAAGAGTAAAAAATACTTATGTAGTTTGTCACGAGTGAGTGCTGCACATGGCCTGTTCCGAATCTGAAGGAGATCCAAACAATTTTGCAAGGGATATAAGCAAAACATTAGTATGGGCAGGCTCACAGCAAAGCAGTCTTACGACCAGGTGCTGAATTGAGTATGGCCATGTGAGATCAGGTCCTCAATTGGAGAGCCTGCATTAGCTTTAATGATAGGGACAGGGAGTAAGTGGGCATATGCTCATTGGAAGTTTGGTAAGACAAGCGATGCCTTTCTCCGGCATAAGTCTACCAAAGGTTTTAGCTAAAAAAAAACCCATTCAGATCCTTCTGTCTTAAACTTTGTCTTTTTGGGGGTCTTTTGTCAGCAGCTGGTCTAACTAACTGCCCTATATAGGCATGTTTCACAACTGCTGTCAATTTCATATAATTACAAGGCATCCTGCTGACATGATTCATTTCATTTCATTTTGGTTCTGTGTCGCTGGCCTTCCAGTTATGAAGTGAGCTGAGTTCAGATGAAGGGCCTGGTACCTATCATCTGTCTGGCAAACGGGAGGTCCTTGTCTCATCTGCTTGCTTGTCTGAGGTAATTGAACATATTTGTTTTTACACAAAACCCCCAGCTATGGCTGAGAAGGGAAACATTGAGCCAAAATAGCCCACATGAACCTCATAGACTCTCTGAGGGTAGCTCTCCAAATTTTCAGATACAAACCTTTTGAACTCCTTTCTGTTGATGCCTAGCACTGAAATGGTGGGGTCTTGGTGTTTGCCAAGTTTTATATTTTTCTTGTAAATACTTCAAAGGTCTTTTTTTTAAAAAAAACAGCAAATCCCAAGCACTTGTGTTAGAGTGCTGGCGAAATGACCTATTTTGATATTGAAACATCTGTAAGAAAAAATGTAGCTCAATTTTAACCGTGAGGTACACATATTCTCTCTGCTATCGCTTCTTTCTCCATGTGCCCAGCAAAGTTTTGGTTTTAAGAAGAATGATCTGCTGTAGTATTAATCTATTTCAACTTCAGTGGGACTGAACTGCTCTTTAAGTCAGCAACTATGACTTGGTCTCTGCAAATGGACCTTAATGGACTCTTGAGCCATGCCATTAAATAAAATGCTCTTAACTCTCCACTTCATTGTTTATTCACAAAGGACTGCTTTTTTTTTAGTAATAGAGCAGACGTATGTCATATTTTGCATCCTGTTTATACTGAAGCAATGGGAATAAGCTATTTAAAAACCTGTTCAGTGGTGCTGTAATGTTTTAACTTTCCAAAGGGAGGACAATCTGGACAGGAAGATATCTCCGTGATATATCAGCATGTATACCCACTATAGTGACATGGTCTGATTAGGCACTCGCAAAAATTTGGACGGATGTTTCACTTTGACAAAGATTTTCATGGAATATCCCATCATGTTTGCTTGTGAAACAATGTATGCATGTGCATGCAGTAATACGTACATGCACATTTTAATAGGGAGAAACACCCCTGCTGCAGGCCTGCATTTGGCCATTTTAGTAACCAGAAGACAACCCAGCAAAGGAGATTTTACCAAACTTTGATCAAACTGTTGATCAAAGTTTGAGATGATTTGAAGCACTTCAAGGAGCAGAAGCACATTTGCCCCTTGGCACAACTGTATTCTTCAGCCAATTAGGAAACAAAAGCCCTCGCTTGACTGGCCAGCTATCATCCCTCAGTTGCCATGCAGCAGGAGGTATTTGCACTGCCACATTGCCCTGTAAACACACACCTGCCAAGGTGTCAGGATCAAATTTAACAATATGTTTTACTCACTGCATCACACCAACATAAACTCTGTGAATTCAGGAAGCAGGTTCAGCATGTTGTGAGAACGCACATTTCAAACATGCTGTAACATGTTCTGCTGATCACCTAGTGTTTCTCTTTTTCTTACCTAAAAGACAAGAGGCAGTTTTCTCAGTGAGAGTGTTATATCTGCAGAATAAAGCACCATATCACACCAGAATGGGAAAAGCCAAAGTATGCTTAATAAGTGCAACTTGACTTCCGAGTATTTAGAATTAGAAAGTAAAGTTGCAGTCATCCTCCTTGCATAACTTTAACATATGTGCTCTCTAATGAAGCCTCAATGATTCAATCATCACATGGCTTTGCAATGAGAAAGAAAGTCAAATACAGGTTTCCATTCAGTTAATGTAAATTTGCTACCATCGGGTTGATATTTTTTTGTGTAAGAATCTGCTTTATTGGGGGGGGGGGAATGCTACTATGTGATTTGTGCCAGCTTAGTCAATTTATGCCATAGATTTCTTTTTACCAAAACTACTTGAACATTTTCATACCAAAACCTTTCTGTCCTCATTCTCGCATTTACCATTGTGTTGTTACACTGTTCTGGTTCTGCATCCCCTCTCCCATTTATTTTATAATTGCAATAGCTATAACTATTACACCTTGTCCAACCCCCTTTCCCAGAAGGAACAGGAAAAAGACTTCTCTGACACCAGAAACAAAGTTAGACAAATTACAGTGCATTGAAGCTGACAAAGGATCCTAAGTCTTTTAAGACAAGCTTTTAACCTGGGAAAATCTGCTGTTCACAACACAATGAAGAATGCTAATAAAACCCAGTGCTTTTTGCCCCTTTGTCTGCCATAAGAGCCATATCCATTAGACATCCAGAAAAGATAGGGAAAATATTTCCACTGTACATAAAATGTGAGGTGAGGAAGCAAATATATTTGAATAATTGTCAATGTGTTTGCAATCCAAACTGAACATCGTGTATCTTGTAACCCTTTTTTCCACTAGTTCAGTGTCTAGCTTTATGCAAATTTATTATGGTATATGTGAGATTTTCCAGGAACATTGAGCAGAAATGAGGGAAATATATACAGGTGCAGTTTTGCTCTGCATTATTGATCCTGGATGAACAGAGCAGCAATAACACAACAACAAAAAAGTAAAAAGGATGCAGCAATGCTTACGCAAGGTACAAAGAGTGAATGCAAGGTGGTGAATGAATCCACTGAAAGGAAATGGTGAACACAACCTAAGAGGAGGAAGGACATTTTCTTAGCGATGTGTACAACACTGCTGGTATGGAGATGGAGCTGATGAAGGAAAAAAGCTGCAGGAGGGAACTCTATAGAAACTACGTTCTTTTTGATGCCCACCAGATGCCTTTCCCCATAGTCTCTATCCCCCACACAGCTGTTTGTGCTAACCACAGGAATAGATGGGAAGGGAGATTTTAAGAGTGGCCCACATAAGAAAGGAACAAGCCGTGGAAAGTTCAGCAGAAAAGAAAAATAAACAAAACAGAAATGAAGGCAAATTCATGCTTATTTTTAGATATTTTTTAAAGAACTCATCCAGCCTAAAATTTATGGAGCAAAAAGGCAAACATATCGAGAAAAAACAGATTGTCTTGAAAGTTGAATTTAATCACACAATGAAACTACTAAGAATGGTGTGATGAAAACAACATAATTATGCAGGAATAACTATAATAAATACTTAGTAAACTGACAAGAGGGAAAGAATTTGGCTTTTCCAAGTCCCTCTGCTTCAATATATAGCAAAATACTAGCCATGAAGTAGTTTTGCTATGAGGAGAATATAATTTATGGATAACCTGATCCATAAATTATAGATCACATGAATGAAGAATGAGAATAAGTAAATGAATTTCTATACAGTACTGTAGCAAAATGTTTACCATAGATGGGATATGGAAGGGGAAATTTTCAGATGTGCAAATATTGATAGAAAAGTAGTGGTGATATGGAAAGTAGATCTAGATATTTTATATTTTATTGCATGCTTTAATCTTTCTCATTCAGTTTCTACACATTATGTAAATTGATTAGCACAAAAGAGAATAACAAGATGGCCATGTAAGTGTGTAAGACAGATCACAATTATCAGATAGCAGCACCAACTTCCAGAATAAGAAAAGTTAATGGATTGGGGAAGAGCGGAGCTGAACATTATTTTCACACTGGATTGAGTAGGTGAGATTCTCAAAAAAAACTATAGCTCAGGGATCTCCAACCTTGGCAGTTTTAAGATTTGTAGAAATAGCAATAACACTTAGACTTATATACCACTTCACAGTGCTTTACAGCACTCTCTAAGCAGTTCACAGAGTCAGCATATTGCTCCCCGACAATCTGGGTCCTCATTTTACCAACCTTGGAAGAATGGAAGGCTTAGTCAACCTTGAGCTCCATCAGGATCAAACTCGTGACAGTGGGCAGTGTTAGTCTGCAACACTACATTCTAACCACTGCGCCATCATGGCTCTTGTAGACTTCAATTTCCAGAATTGAAGTCCACAAGTCTTAAAGTTGCCAAGGTTGAAAGACCCTTGCTATAGTTTAGTGGCAGGTGAGATTAACTGTTTATTTAATTTCCTCATTTTATATCTCATCTTCCTGTTCAAACTGAACATTCAGTGTAGGCGATCTCACAGAATGGACAAATGTGCAAAAGGTTAAAGTTAAATAGTGAAAACAAAATCATGAATAACATTGTCCTTGTAGAGTGTCCCACCTTTGATCTTTGGCTTTTGCAGTTGCAAGGGATCAGGTAGTTCTTGATGAAACACAGATCTTTGAACTCTTGAAGTACCATTGGGCTCACGAATAAACCATGCCTCATTGGGAAAAGTTAGATCTTGGTCTAGACACTCTTAACACCAGGCAACTAACAAAATTTAAAAACAAAATCAAAACATACCCCCCCCAAAACAGGTCACCTGAAAAATATCAATAAAGGAAATCATAAATAAAATGCCAGTTAAATATCCTGACAAAGTAAGTGTGTTTTTGTAAATTTCATAAGAAATTTGGGTAATCCCATCTCCAAAGAGAGTGCTTTCTACAGCCTTGGAGCCATTCAGAAAACTGGCTTCTCCTGGTGCCTGTGCCAGAAAGACAAGCTTTGGACAGTATGGCAATTTTAAAGTGTCCAATAATTAACACTGGCATCAGTAGATTTTTCCAGTCCCTGCTGCCTTAGGCTGAAAAATACTCAGTGACTCAAATTTCTTCCTCCCCTTCAATAAAAAAAAGTATTCATATTCATTCAATTTCGGCTTTTAAATCTGGAAAAAAAAAGAGTTGGGAAGCCATGCACTAAACTAATTCCATGCAATTTATTCCAGAGAGCGTGCCTACTGGCTCATGGCCTCTACTCCCCGTCTTCCATCATTTATTCTACTTCATGCAGGAGTTAGGTTTTGGTAGAAGTCATTTGAATTTATAATACTGAAAAGAAAAGGAAGAAAAGAGAAAAAAAACCCTAACCTCCTGCAGGATATGCAAATGACTTGACGCTATTCGAAGGGAAGTTTTTCGCCTAAAGCCAAAAACAATTTGTCTTGTGTGAACAGTATCTTATTCCCAATGTTGAGAACTTTTATTGTCAACAGAGTTTTAGATAAAGCTAATTAGTAGACTTGGCCTGAGCTATTTGGCAGGGAAGTGCAGAAGTTCTGTTTGGAAAAGGAATGAAATGAAAATATTTCAAGAATGCCAGCAGAAGAGGATAAGGTATGAGAAAGCAATTTTACTTAAGGCAGTGAGATCTCTCTGACAGCCAGCTCCAAGAATTGTTTTCTTAGGTTTCCCAAATGTTAACGCTTATCTCCTTCATGCATTTTAAGCATGTCCTATAGAGTGCTTCTGTGCAAATACATTTCTCCTTGCATTTTAATTTACACGGGGGAGGCATTTGTGGGGCAAAGCAGGGCTGTTTTGTTTCTAAACAGTTCTTCAACTTTCCAGCATCTACTGAGCTTGCAAAACATTTGCATTTGATATGTAGAAAGATGAAGTTAAAAATACCATAGAGAGAAATCAATATATCCTAACAGAATGGAGGGAGGGGTTGTTATACTGGTAAAATGTTGTTACTTGAAGCCCTAGATATTTCAAAACAACAACCTTGAAAACATTATATTCTGACTGTTGTACATTTGCCCAGAAGAGGAATATAAAAATTCCTTTGCTAAACAAATTTAAAGAAATTATTATGCCATCGCATGGAGATATGAATTGGTGCCTTTGGAGATGCCTCAGAACAGTGGTTCTCAGCCTTTTCTTCACCACAGGCCCCCTTTAAATACCTCTAGTGGCCACTGACCATGGCCACTGACCATGGCCACAGACCCTCAAGACTTAACTCAAGATTTAAATCATAGCATATTTTTTCAAGCCTTCACAGAAACTCTATGACAACATCGTGGTCCTCCAGGGTCCGCCGACCACATGTTGAGAACCACTGCCCTAGAATATTGCATTAAACTGGACTTATACAGAAATGGAGATTTCCAATGTGTTTGAGGTTTACTTCTGAGAAAATACGGATAGGATCAGATTTCATATCACAATGCACTGTATTTGAATTAAGAATATCTGTCATCACCTATGCCTATCTACACAACCTATAACACTCTATATCATCCTTTTCCAATTTGATGCCTCCAGAGTCAGCCATACCAGAATTGTATTTCCCAACTATCTGAAGGATATTGTTTATTGTGTAAGGCTGAATTTAAGACTGGAGAGGGCTAGAATATTTTAAAGTGTATGATGTATGTTAACAATCAAACATAGCAAATCTGCATTTTGGTGCCATATTTGTCAAAATATCTTTCCTTTTTTAATTACTTATTAAAAATTACCGTTAAAAAGATAAAAACTAATGCAAACTAAAGAAAAATAGAAAGTGCAGAAAAGAAAAATAGAAAGAAAAAAAAATAAAAAATTATACAATGATATAAATTTCCCTTCATCATAACAAGTATATATTTTAGTAATTTATCACCTTCTCCTAAAATACAAGAAATGATCTCTTCTTCCCATATCCCATCTCTTATCTATAAATAACTCCTTAAAAATTTGTCCATTCAGCCCTGGTCAGCAAAAGTCCATTACAGATCACCAGAGATAACAACATATCTATTTGAACTTTATAAGTCAACTTTACATTTCTTCTTTTTTACTTTTAACAATCTTGATCTTTAGTTCCTTCAAGTAATGTCCTAGAACTTGATTTCTTCAAAACTTCAACAAGTCTTTTTATTTAAATAGAAATATTTAAATAGAAAAGTATTCAGGTCAGTCTTTTGATTTGTTTTGGTATTTTCATTATTACAACATCACCAGTTTAATTTTTATATCCAGTGTAGCATTTTTTTTCATATCATTTTTGTAGCCTTTTTATTTTTAAATCCATTTTTAGATCAGTCTGGGTTTTGTCCAATAAAATGGGTTCCTCTTCCATAACATCTTTTAAACATAGTCTATCTATAATGTCAGACACTCTTAAAATTAACTTCTGAGTCCACTACTCACAAATATCCCCCAATGCATCTAATGTTAAAATATTTTCCTCCATTCTGTATTACTGAGTCAAATTTAAGTACTCTTCTCTGTTAATTGTAGTCTTTAGTTTCTTCTGGTTCCCTCTAGTGCTCAACCTTCAAAATCTCATTCTATCATTTTTTTTTAAGAATTCAAAAAAACAGCATTTTCCCACAAGAAGAGCTCTTAAAGAACAGCATTTTCCCACAGGAAGAGCTCTTATAATTCATTTCAAAATCTTATTTCAAATCTATCCAAACCTTTAGTCCATTTGTAATTTTCTAAAATCAACTTTTGAATCACCTAAACTCTGTATTTGGCATTCCTTAAACTCTGTATTTAATTTTTTTTGTAAAAGATAAAAGAAGACTCACTTGATGCTATATAACTTGTTGATCCGAATGTTCTTAATAGCTCAAAAGCAGTTAACAATTTCCAAAAGTGATTAGAAAAGGAAGTAAAACTCAGTGTCCTTTTTAAAATGCCAACTATCAGTATTATCTGAGCAAAAAGATGGGTATTCTTGCCTGACAGCTCTTTTTTAAAAAATAATTTCATTAAGAATTATAAATGAAGAGAACAAAAGTTATTGCAAATATAAAAAATACAAAGAAAAAAATATAAAAGAAAAAGGGGCTGTGTGAAACAAAAAAAGAGTCAAAAGAGAAGGAGAAAGAATAAAGAATAAACTTTCTCCTTCATTCAGTAAAAATAATTTTACTAACTTATCACATAACTAAACAAAGAATAATCTTTTTTGTCTCCTTAGTTTATTTCTTAGATAATCAAAACAAAGTCCAAACAGTATGCCAATCGATCTTTGTCAGCAAAAGTCCAATTACATCAATCAGATATAACTATTTTCTTCTTTTAACCTAGTTAAACAAACCAATGTTCCTTCCTGAAAGGGATCTCAGAGATTTGACCTTCAGTCTCCTAGTCTCAGAGATCCACCCTTCATCTTCCCTCATTCAATTATATCTGTTCTTTTCATAATCTGACTAAAACAGCTACTCAAACTGGCACTTTCTTAAGGAGATGATTGAAGACTTCTGGGAGGTACAATCCCAGCTGAGGACACATGGTTGCATGAGGAAATCATAGAAAAGGCATCCCGACCCCCGGTCTGTGGGCCGGCCCCAGGCTGCGGCATGCCAGAAACCAGGCCGCACAAACAAGTAAGCCCCATCCACAGGAGGCAGCATGCAAAACCATGCCCCCCCCCACCCTGCGGTCCACGGAAAAACCTCTGTCCATGAAGTTGGTCCTTGGTGCCCAAAAGGTTGGGTGCCGCTATCATAGAACTTGTCTGGTAGCAGGTAGATGTATAGAGATAAGGAAGAGATACAGAATTGCTTGGGTCCAAATGATGGTGGAAGATTACAAAATGTCTCAAACATACCCAGCAATATAAAAAAAAAGGAAGATAGGAAACACAGTCAGACTTGCAGGATTATGTTACTACAGCCAACTTAAATAAAACTAGCTTTTAGTCTTCCACGGAATCTAGTTCTTGATGTGGTCTGCCTCAGACTACCTACCGGTAGGGATGACAATATGACCTTCACTTTATTAGATGGTTTCAACTGCCTGTTTTCCATAATGAGAAAGAGCAAAATTCTGTTTGAGAATGGAATAGCATGTACAGTCAAAATCAAACAAAATTAGCAATTGTATTATACAGAAAGCGTATCTCTGTTTACAGAGCTATTGGAGGAAATCCTTTATTTGGAAGTGTTTTAATTCTGATTTGTCTAAGTGGATGATATCAACTAGCTAATCATGTCATGGCTCTGGAGCTAAGCAGGGTCTGGCTTATTTCGTAGGTGGATGACAGACTACTAGGAAACTCCAAGGCTGTGTACTAGATAAAATAGCCTAGGAGACCGTCATAAACTGTTTCCATATTATTGTAAACAGAAAAGGCTTCATCCTTATGTCTGAGTAGTGACAAGAATTCTAGCATGACTCAAACTTAACTTTAATGTGATTTAAAAATTTTGAAAACCAAAAAGGAAAAAAAAAATCAGGAATCTTTGTTACCCACTAACAGTGAATAGCATATAGGTTGGGGTTTTTTTGTTATCTTTATTGAACCGTGTTATATTTCTATTTTAATTATAGCAATTAGTTCTACATTTGCATCATACTTATAAATTAGCATAAATAATTTATAATTGTTATGTATAATTATACTAATCAGATCATTATTTGCATCTGTACATATAATTTAGAAACATGTAAATTCCATGCAAATCTTTATCTTCTTTTGGGGTGATGGGCAGGTAGCCACCCCAGATTGAGCCAAAGTATGTATTAAACCCTTATAATTATAGAGGTTGACTTAACAGCCAGCCTAGTTCAGTGGGATTTCTGTTTTGTATCAATATGAGACAATTGTAGCCCCTTCAATAATTTCATGAAACTCTGCTCTTTTGCATTCAATAAAACCCTAACAGAAAATTCACCATGTGTTATTCATAATCCATAAAATGTTGGCTATCATTTACCACTGAAACCATGTACTTCACAGGTGTCAAACTCACTGCCGTGTTTTTCCCCTTCGCAGAGCTGGGCTGGGCATGGCCTGCATGTGACGCATCGGGTCTGCAGACTGCCAGTTTGACACCCCTGATCTACTTAGTTTCAAATTGTAAACTGCTTGGACAAAATTAATTTGGTTTTTTTCTCCTTTCACAAGAGGTGAATGCTTTGAAAACTTAGGTGGGCAACTGAAGGATTATTACCGGTGTTTGCATAATTTGTGGTTTATTGCCTCACTTTGCTTTATGTAGGATCAGCCATGGGCCTCTTGGGCATACTTACTGCTACAAGTCACATTAATTTTCTTTCACTCACATTATTTAAGTTGAATGCTTTAATCAGAGCTTCTCACTTCTAAGCATAGTGATTCCTAGTCAGCAGCAAGTGTTCTGTATTTGAAGAGCTTAGCCAGCAAGATTGCTAATTCCAGGGGAGATAATTAAGAAGCCGGGAAGCAATCAGAAACTAAGCTCACAGGAGTTGTGTGATGTATTTGTACTATCTTAAGACAGAGGACAACAATTAGTGTACCGGTGGCTGTTGAAATATAATGACAACTTTTGGCTAAACCTATGCAAAAAAAGAAGCTTGCAATCAATTTGATCCAATTAAGTATTGTTCCACAGAATTCAATCCACTCTATAGTCACTATTACGAGGTGTTTTTTTCTTCCTAGACGCACAACCTTAGGGATTTTTTTTTAAATTTGAAAAGTTTCAATGAAACAGTGACACTATTTCTAAGTAAAGAACTTCAAAAATAGGAGGAAGAGACCTTTGCTGGGTCCCCCTTTGCCATAGCATCTAATGACTTTCCAAGACCGGAATCCAAAGCATTTTGCAACATTTCTCCCAAAATAATATATTCCTTCTGCTTCCTGTTTCCCAGAATAACTCTGACACTACCAGGACAGATGTATTAGCATGCCTGGGAAAAACCTTATGTTCTGCAAAGGTTTCTTAAAGGGGGAAGAGGAAGCCTCAGAATACATGATCCACTACTGATTATGTTTCTCATTAACATGACATGTTGGGTTGATCGAGAAAATCAAGCAGACTGGAGGGTGGAATTGAATCTGAACAAAGGACACTTCACACCTTTCTTGTTGGCAGATAAGTGTATTAAGTATAATCCATCACTTTGGCAGAAAGTCGAGAAGTATGCCTTTCAGGTTCTCTCTTAGTTTCTTTGGAATATCCAAAGTGGCTGAATGCTGACCTTTATCCAGTTTGGCCCACTATTGCACCAGTAAATTTTAGCCTGGTATCCATTTAGCCACTGTCAGAGATTTAAACTTACTCCAATTGTGCAGAATTTAAAAGTAAATTTAACTCTAAAACTGCAATTTCAGTGCAGAGCTGAGCTCCCAATTGTGTTGGCAAGATCTACACAGGAGTGTAACATTCCATTAACATAAGAGAGAACCAAATAATGGTTTAATGCTGGCCACATCAGGAAATTGAAAGCTGTCCAAGTGAATGAAGCCCAGAGTAGCGTTAGCCTTGCCATCTCAAAAGTCTGGCTTCTTCTGACAGGGGCAGAGACCTCATACCACTCAAGGCTGCCACCCTAAATCTCTACGCTGTCCACTTATAAAACTGAAGTAGCGATTGGTATATTGTCTGTAAAAATTCCCAAACAGCATAACATTCATTTTTAAGTGCTTTGGAGTCACACGATTGTGCGAGGCTTCAAAGCAGGCCTCATTTTGATGATGTAATTCAATAAAAGATTTGAGTAGCCCAAGAGAGTGGATGCTGGACTTTTTTTGTAGCTTTCAATAATTCTTCTGACAACCTCAGAGAGAAGGGTGATGTCAGAACGCTCTCATCTAACCCGATTTAACAGAAGAAAGAACAAGACTGAAAGACACCATCTCTCCTTTGTAACAAAGAGCTGAAAGAATTCTCACTTATTTGGGGAACATAAATTATGGATCATTTCCCTTATGTGGATAAGATTTCCTCAAACCCCCACCCTTCAGGGACTTCCAAATGCTCACAAGAACAGATAAACAAGGGCAGGCATTGAAATCCAACCCATCTTATCGCTCATTTGATTTGTGTGTGTGTGTGTGTGTGTGTGTGTGTTATTTCCTTGAACTCTTTTCTGCTTCATCTGGAAAAGTCAGAAAGCTTATTTGCTTCTATAGATGAAAGAACTGGCAGCTTATCCCCAGCAGGTTCCTCAAGAGTCCCAGTAGCTAAGGCTTCTCCCTTAATTCTTCCTCCTCCTCCCTCTTTCTCCAGGTTCTAGTTCAGTTTAAATCCAAGATTCTTCCACCCTGCAGGTAAAATTCACCTTAAGTGTAGAACATGTGGATAAGTAATACCTCTGCTACCCAATCTGACTGGCAGGAAGGCAATTAAATTGCTTCAGGGACTCCCAGCACCTTTTGACACATAGGTCTTCATTTGTGGAATTCTCTGTGGAAATTTGTGTGGGGGGGGATGTCTAGGTGACTTTGATGCTGAAGCATGTGTGTACTTTTTAAATAACATTAGTTTTTTATCCTTAGATGTTTGACACTTCAGCTGAAGAAGAGTCACTATATACACTAAGCAACAAAATGTGAATGAATAGTGCCTTCTTTTTCTCTCTTGTTCCTTGCAAAAATTACTACTTCAGTAGTGAGTAACGCAAGACCAGCAGACCAGAAATCTTAAGATCCACAGCTAGATATTACAATGACACAGGTTGTGATTTCTGATAGATTTTGTTCATTAGGACCTTTAATTTGAGTTTTGGCAGAGTCACAAAAACAGATGTTGATGAAATGAAGGATGCGTGTCAGTGGAAGGAATGGTACATTTGTTTCATTTAAGACTTTGGCCTTCATGATACCCTCATATTAAAGAGAGATGTGCAGCATTTCTCCCAGCTGTGTTGGAGATCTTCCTGCCCATATTCTGATTAGGACAGCTGGGGCTCTGGCTTTAGGTCCTATACTAAAAGCACTATTACATGGAATCCCTTTGCATAGAAAGCAAAATGAGTAAAAAAATGGAAAGAAGCTCATTAGTTTTCAATTCATTACGAATTGAATTAATCATCATCTAAGAAGACTTGGATTTGTAGCAAGCAAATGAGCAGAGTCATTCTTCTCTCTGCAGAGTTGGGTTGAACCCAAAAAGTCATTTGCAATTCAGTGTTGTGTTTTCAGCAACTGCATTGGTCCCACGTTACAGAGTGCTTTCCCTTAGGAGTTTGGCCCACTGTCCTTGGCATTTTAAAAAAAATCTCTGAAGATTGGCAGAGTTTGGAAGAGGTTAAATAGCTCTTAAATAAGTTAAATAGGTTTTAGCAGAGGTTAGGGCTTAGTTAATTGTTAATTTGAATCTGTAACTTTAGCTTTTTATCTGCTTTTTTTTGTTCTTTTCATTTTGTAAGCCACCTTGAATATTCACCAGAGTGGAAAGGCAATATATTCAGTGAATTAAAGGAATGAATACAATATAACACTCACCAACTTTTGATAGAATATACTTTGCTGTTTAAATAGTTTTGGTCATTCTATGGCTTGTATACCATGTGCAATGTTGAGAAGTCCAGGTGTGGGTTCTAATATTTCCTCCATGTCCCTCCACCACTCTGATCTCTTTGCCTGTAGCTTCCTTGGCTTCCCCTCCCCCTCGTCCTTCACAAAATCTTGGTGAAGAAAAAGCAGGCAGAGATGCCATAAGGTGTAAGGAAAGAGCTATCTGTTCTTTATAAAAAATGCTTCCTGGAGATGGTTTTATATTGCACAGCGTGACTCTAATGTGATTCCCACTGTCAGCTTCGCAGAGAATTTTGAATATAAATCTGTCTCTTTTCATTCACAAAGCAGCTCCATTGAGTGATCCCAATTGCACAACTCAAAGCCATATATTCGTGTGACTCACTTAATTGGAGAGACAGCAAAGCCTATTGGATTATTAGACAGCCAGCTAGTGTCCTCCCCCAATAAACATTCATCTGGCAGGAGGATAAACTGCTCCTTCATGAACATTCATTGGAATGAAGCTCTCTTCCTTAAATAAGCAGGAAAGAAGTTTTCAAAAGCAGTTGCAAGTCCATCAAAAACAGGTTGTTACACACAACTGACATCTTGTAGAATTTTCTCAGTTTCTTGAGCCATACTGTGAAGGATTAGCTCCTCGGAAATGAGTGAATGAGAGAAACTTGATGTCTATTTAATAAATGCTGTAATATTCAACTATAAAATATTAACACTTCGAAATTATTTTATATTCTACATCTTGCATACATGTTCTGAGCAAGCTAAAATGTCGTGTTTGCATGGCCATTCTTAACAGCAAGATCATCGCATATTGGTTTTCTCTATATTTGCGATTTCTGCTATAAGATTCGATTTTGATACTGCTGCTACTGCATGGAAACATATTCTTTTAAAATAAACTTTTCTTCCCATGTTTTTCTGACATTTGTGCTTCTTCAACACTTTTCAGTTGTTTCCTGTGTGAGTTTTTAATGCTGTTGACTCAACTTCTGAAACCTTATTCTTGACCTCTTGACCTATGCTACCCATGATAATCCATGCTTATTTGCATGGAATCATTGGAATTATATATGATACTCAACTTAATTGATTACTTAATTGAGATAGAAAGTTTTCTTTTCTACACACAGCATAAAGTTTCCAAACCATGAAGCAATCCCAGTGAGCCAACTTTAAGAAAAGATAATCAGGGTGCAACTTTGTGGGTACAACTACATAATCAAAGCCCTCCCCCTTGTATATCATACATACACAATGTGTGCAATGCATATTAAAAAGGCTGAGGCTTCAATCATACAGTTAGACTGTACAATTATATTGTACAAACAAGGGATTTTATGTGGCTGTTAAATAGTTTTTCATGTGCAAAAGTTTTGTTCATATGTAGGCCGATTCCAAAGTACATTCTGCTACAATCTGAAACAACCCAAATAATTTTACTTAAACTAGATGTGCCACATGTGAATTATTTTGTTGGTTCTGTATCTGTAATGGTTCTAATCTTTTTTCTATAGCATAGATTGTTATTCAGCTTCTTTGCTATCAAAATCGGACTGCCAAAAGGAAGAAAGAAGAATGTAGATTAATAATCTGACTGATTTGGTGCAGACCATCAGATATCTTATTTCAAAAAGGCCAACTTTTTTCGGCTACACCCAGAGCCATCTGGAGTCACTGGTAGAGAAGACTCTAGATTAAGTATTAAGTTGATCTGTTTTATATCCAGTCCATATTGATGTCAAGACCTTTTAAACTGTTAAATATTATTTTATTTTTTATTTGAAAAATAGTTTGAGAAAGCAGAATAGTCAGGAAACAGTTTATATCTCCTTTTCATACTGTGTTTCTTTCTCTATGTGTTTAGATTGACCCTTACCATGTTTGCATTGCATTCTGCAATGCAATGCAAATAAATTTCTGAGAAGAAATTTATTTAGCCAACCTCAAACCAGACAGATGTCCTACTAGTGTATTTGTGTATGTCAGTGTATGTGTGAAATACCAAGAAGTCAAAATGAAAAAAAATAGTGATAATACAATGGGGGGGGGGAGCAGACCCTGAAAAATAAAATAAAAATAGTAGTTAAATAAAGCATAACGAAAAGAAATAAATAAAAGGGAGGGGGGAGAGATCTATGTACTGTATGTAAGTACCTATAGAAAATTTAATTAATTAAAATATTGCATTTATCATTAACTCTGGATTTCAGCTTGAAAAGCTTTCTTGGATACTAGTTCTTAAAAATTTAGCTACAGGAAGGAACATGTCCAAATTCTAAGTTCCTCAATTGAAAAGGATAAGGAATACAACCAATATAATAATTTTTAAAGATTTTGGTTGGCATTCCTGTTTCCCAGTCTTCTAGATGTGATGGATCTGTTTTCTGATATTATCAGGCTTTAAGCAAAAAGAGGTTTGAGTCTCAGCTAACTGTGTGCTATTTAGTCTAATTTGGCCAACTCCGGGCTCTTCAACCATTGATATGTAGACACCCAACAAATTATTCTCACATTGTAAATGGTTTTACCAAAATAAATAAAATAAAACATTTCCCCAGCTGGAAATGGGCAGGTTTGGGGATACCGTTAATTGGGTTATTTAAAGACTCAGCATGCTGTTCAAACCTAGACTCTGTGTAATCTGGTATAGCTGCCTCAAAATATCCTGGTCAGGGAAGGGAAAACCCCATGTAGTGAAAATAATATGTTGACATTTCAGGCTATTCTGAATGTTATGCAGGATAAAGAGCTGTGTAGGCTATCTTATTCAGGAAAAGGACATACTGCATAGTCAAAGATTAATGCTACAACAATCAAATCACATTTCCCCCTTATCTCTGTCTTTTAATAAGGCAGAGGTGGTGAAATCCATCCTACATAAGGGGACTATGGCCCAATAGATTATGAAATTTATCATAGAATTCTTTACTCCTGCAATTTAGACTTATTTCACGGTGAGACTGACTTCGAGATTCCTTACATCCTGGTGCTAAAGTTTGAGAAAGCAGAAGAGTTAGGAAGCCGTTTATATCTTTCTACCTTTTCATACTGTGTTTCTTTCTCCGTGTGTTTAGATTGACCCTTACCATGTTTGCATTGCATTCTGCAATTTATTTAGCCAACCTCAAACCAGACGGAAGTCCTACTGGTATATCTGTGTGTGTCAGTGCATGTGTGAAATACCAGGGAAGCCATAGGAATCTTCAGTGTTACAGCCTTCACCAGAATTCACCAGACTCATTCTTGTGCTCCTGTTTTAGACTACTTCAATTTTCTGAGATTAGAAAGGAAATTGATTAGGATGGTAAAAAGAAATGATGGGAACATATCACTAAATTTCTCCCTGCAAGGAAAACACTCTCTATGATTATGGAGGGGGAAAATCCAACTAATTCTTCAATTCTTAGGACATTGCCCAAAATGTGTAGGATCATAGTTTGAAATAACTACTTGTCCTACTCTATTTAACCTAATGCATATTTTAAAATGAGCATTAAAAAACAGAAATTAAGCAAATGATTTAGGAAGGTCATAGTAGCTAGTTCCAAAATAATTTGTATTATATTGCTCTGTTTATTGATCAGCTTTTGAAGTGTTGATAAATATAAACATCTCAACAGTATTAAGGAGTTTAATTGAAAGGTATGTAGTCATGAAGCCAGTCCCTTGGCAAAAGCTATAAATATTTAAAAAGAAACTCCACTAGTTCCACTTTTGTTTTATTGATATCATTAACAGGAGGACATTTACATCAATAATATTATACCACTTAACAGTTTTAGATTATTCTACTTATATTCTACTCCTTACATGAGTGTTTCTATTGACATCCAGAGAATATTCATTCGAACCACTATATGAGAAAGGGGAAAATTATCATTCCGATGGAATCCTTCTCTAAGATTGTTTTCTCCCTATTTTTAAGAATATATGCAATGTATTTGTGGTTTTCTCATTTTGTTAATTTGGGCTTGGAAAATGACAGTGAGTGAAGTTTATTTTTAATGACCTAGAATAGGTAAAGACACCTGAATGCTTTAGTCTTTGGTTAAATGGTAGGAAACATTAGCCAAGGTTATTTGGTTGAATGTAGGAAATACCAAATAAGATTGAGAATGGGGGGGGGTGTTGAATTTCCCTATCTCTGCCCCTTTGTTTCCAATTTCAGTGCACCCCAATGGCAGCTCTCCTTGTATTTGCTTGAAAGTGCCATTGGTTTTCCATGCAGCCAGGAACCTTGCTTTTATAGATTAAACATATTTCCCTTCAAACCAACACAAATAAACTTCCTCTTTAGATCTCCAACTGAACGCATGGATGTTGGAAAAATCAAAGAGAGACTGCATCTATAGACCCTTTCTCTACAAAGTTTGAAAGTTGCCATATGTTCACCCAAATGCCTGAAGAGGGCTGCTTTAGAATAGTAAGCTGCCCAGAGTCATTGGTTGAGATGGGTGGCTATAGAAATCGTATGTATGTATGTATGTATGTATGTATGTATGTATGTATGTATGTATGTATGTATGTATGTATGTACATACGAATGAATGAATGAATGTTGAATTAAAGACTGACATATTTGCTTTCTTATTTCCCAATGCTCTATTTAGTAAAAGAAAACAACTTTTCTCATATTAAATTGTTTAAAACCAGTAAATTCAACCAGGCATTTCTCTCTCAGGGCTGTTTCAGATATTATCCAACAACAAGTATGTTTTTCCAAAGATCAGGAGGTCAGGTATAATCTTCATAGGTACAAGGATATATGATGCACTTTTGTCACATTCATGCTTCAGCGTATTTAGATTAAAAACATTAGGTGGTCATCAGAAAGATGTCATTTGTGAAGTGGTTCAGTAAAATCCAGAAGAACATTTAACCAGGGCTAATCTGTAATTTTTATGACACCATGATTTAGGGAGATAATCTAATTGTAATAAATAAATAGCCAATTATACCCAAGACTTGTTTTGATAATCTCAATGCCACCAGTCTGTTTATTAGATTCCCCATGCTTCATTAAAAACAACTTTCATCCTAATAAATCATGCCACAGTAAGCAGGTTTGAGAATAAGATACTGTGAATGACTTTGCAAGGAAGAGACCTCTAAACACATAGCATAAGATTCAATAAATACATAAGAAGTGAAGAGGGAATATAATGCCTTTTGCTAACCAGAATTAAGAGGATGTTTTAAATGCTTTGTTATAAATATATGCCTATTATTTATATTTTAATGCAGGTGAGTTGCCTTGTTGTCATCTATATTTATCACAACTTATTCAAATGTTTTAAAACCCTGAATAGCAATAAATTTGTGGTACTTATGTATTCCAAATAGCAGTATATGTCAATTACTTTACAATCCATCCTCAACAGTATGATAGATAGCTCCCTAATTATCTCCCACAGACATCAACCTATATTTGACATTTTTCTTAAACGTTTTTATGTAGTTTTTAACTTTAAACAAACAGAAAAGAAAAAAAAACTTTCAACCACCACCAGAAAAATAATCCCACTTAACATAATAAAGTTTGATTGTGTAATGGAAATTATGCAGACTATTATAGTCATTTGTTCTTAACAGACTTCTTTATAAAAGAAGAAAAAAGCATTAGTTTTCAAATAGTTAGCTGAAATGTTTTAGCTGTGCTTTGTTTTTATATGTTTAATTAGAATTTCTATTATTTAAGCAAAACTTCCCTAACCACTAAGTTCTAAATGTTTTTTTACCACCACCACCCAACAATATTTCCCTAAACATACTGTATCTTCATCTAAATTCCACCAATCAAAACAGATATCCAAATATAGTGTTCCTTTACTTTTAGCCCAGGCAGATTCTCTGTTTTGGGACTGTTCTCTATGTTTGTTGAAGTTCTCTTTTGTAAAACCACTGGGCTTTCCTGCCTACTTAAAGCTTCAGCAGTGGTTCAACTTAACTATAACCTCTTTCGTAATACAGAAGCTGATCCTGAGTTCGGGAGTGGATTCCTCCTAAAAATTTCCCAGAGAGAATCTCGTTCCATTCCTGTAAAATGTACTCTAATCAAACCTAAAGACGCACCTCCACTAATAGAGGAAGCTCTAAGGAGTGGCATCCCTCTTCTCTGGGGCTTCCAATAAGCTTGTGGACATTTTTCAGCTTTTGCTTCTGTCACTGAGGAACAGCAAACAAACAGCTAAAACGAAACATGGTAACGCATAGGTAACACCATGGGTACCTTAAACAACACCAAGTTATTTAATGAACAGTATGGTATAGCAATATATATAGTGTCTACATCTGAACTAGACTATTGTTTCTCTGTGTCATATAATATAGATGTAGGTGTATGCATAATTTTGTATTTATTTATTTTGTCATGTTTATGTAGTGTATATTGGATGTGGAGACCCCTGGAGAGCTGTATGCAACGAAATTTCATTTTAATGTATGCCGATTAGTGTACATTCAAAGTGACAACAAAGTTATTCTAAGTCCAAGTCTAGTAATATATGCTATAATATAATATAGTAATATACTCTGTAGTGCAGGGCATACCTAAAGTCCAATATGCATAAAACCAAGCATGCTTTTCCACCTTCCTTGCAGCTACTGTATGCTTATTCTAATTCCCTATCATCATCATCATCATCATCATCATCATCATCATCATCATCATCATCATCATCATCATCATCATCATCAT
>JANHFL010008939.1:6693-26477 GCA_032468155.1 Oxyrhabdium leporinum | reverse complement strand
CCAATCTGCCTCTATCTACCTGCCAGCAATTTGCCTCCTTGCAGCAAACAGCAAAAACCTGTTTCAACTTCAGCACAGCCTAATTAGCATAAGCAGCTAATTTTCTCTTGAATCGGCCTCCTGAATATCAGCTGTTTCAGGCTGCAGGGATCTCCATCGCAAGGGGAAAACATCTGCCTTTGCCTCCCAGCAATTTGCCTCCTTGCAGCAAACAGCAAAAACTCTTTCAGCTTCAGCACAGTCTGATTAGCATAAGCAGTTAGCTTTTGGGAAGGAAAACAAAGGGGAAAAAATTTTGCCTCCTTGCAGCAAACAGAATCGGCCTCCCGACGATCAGCTGTTTCAGGCTGCAGGGATCACCATCGCCTATTGCCACCTCCGCGTGCCCCATTTTCCGCCCATTCCGATCCCCGCCGCCCAGAATGGGCCGAAAATTGGGCACATAGAGGCTGAAAATGGGGCGCACAGAGATGGCAATAGGCAATGGTGATCCCTGCAGCCTGAAACAGCTTATCGTCGGAGGCAGATTCAAGCGAAAATCAGCTGCTTGGCTAATCAGGCTGGGCTGAAGAGAGTGTTCTCCCCGCCGGGGCGGGGTTGGGTGGAGAGGGGCGGGGCAGGGCCAGCCAGGAGTGGGATTTGGGGGTTCACCGAACTCCGCAGAGTCTTAGCAAAGGGTTCGCCTGAACCCCCGCAAACCCCCAGCAGCCCACCCCTGACTACAGGTAGTCCTCAACGTACGACTACAATTGAGCCCAACATTTCTGTTGTTAAGTGAGACATTTGTTAAGTGAGTTTTGTCCCACTTTACGAATTTTTTTGCCACAAGTGAATCACCAAGTTGATAAGTTGGTAACCCGGTTGTTAAGTGAATCTGACTTCTGCATTGACTTTGCTGGTCAGAAGGTCACAAAAGGGGATCACCTGATCTTGGGACGCAGCAACAGTCATAAATATGAACCAATTGCCAAGCATCTGAATTTTGATCACATGACCATAGGGATGGTGCAATGGTCATAAGTGTGAAAAATGGCCATAATTCCCTTTTTTCAAGTGCCATTGTAACTTTGCACAGTCACTAAATGAACTGTTATAAATCGAGGACCACCTGTATTCTTGAGTATTGTATATGATTTCTATCTTCACATTACCCATTTAAATGATAGCCTTTCTTATGCAAAATGGTTTCTACTTCTACTTAGAAGCTGAAACTGCCCTTCAGCCATCTGAACATCATCTCTCTAAGCTCACTGTGTTAACACTTATTGAAGGATGAAGCACTGGAACTTATTCCCAGCTAACAATTATTCATGGAGTTTAAACTTCTAATCTTAATAAACTGGATTCTGTCACAGGGCAGTGCCTACTTTGAAAATTATTAGGAAAAACTTTGGACCTCACACAAGCATCTCTGCTTGATTCCTTAAAAGCACCTAATATTTTTGCCAGCCAGACAAAAAAAAAAGGTGAATAAAGGGCTGTGACTCTTAAAAGCAGCAACATCTTTTGTGCAGGATTGCACAGAGGCATGTATGGTTTTATGGAATATTGGAAGGCATTCTATTCAGAGGTTTGAGCACTTCAACCAGAACATGCGCAGTCATATTAGACAGTGTGTGTGTGTGTGTCTGTGTGTGTGTGTTATATTTATTTTTTTATTAAATTTATATGCTGCATATCTCGCTATCCAAATCCTTAAGGAGCTCTGGAATTTTGTGCTCTGCAGATCCAAGCCTCAAAGCTCTTGAAGATGCTGTCTCTTTGCTTCCATCTAGTGAGCTCCAAGAGATTTGCAGCCTGGATCTGGTAAAACTACATCTAGTAGTGCCCAGAACTTCATGTGTGGTTGTTGGTAAAGATATATGGCAGACAATAATTGGCATTCACCTGCCCAAGCATTCACAAGTAAATCTATCTATCCTTCATTCATTTGTTGATTTTTAAGCTATAATTTCTCTTCATATATACCATCTTCCTTGAATTTTCCCCATCAAAGTAACCCTATGAAGTAACGGGTTGATTGATTACCCTTAAGTAATCTCGTGATACTTTCCAATTGAGGTGGGACTTGAATCTACTCCCAGTCTATTTAAACTTTCACCACCAGTTTATTCTGGCTCTCGATCACTCTGGAGTAAGAGATAAAATGTTGGAAAAGTTTAAACAGTCTTAATAATTCATCAGGCATAATTCTATAAAACGTGGTTAAATTCAATAAATTAATCTTGCTTTTTAGGCTTGAAACTATTATAAGGGAACTCAGTATATATTTAAATCTGTAGCACATTCTACCAACAGTTTGAAGATCAAATCATATTGAGTAATGCAAAGAAAAGGGTCTGCTGGAATTTCTTGAAGGTCATTGGTAATATGAAATTAGGCATACGCAGATAGGATTATGAGAGCTAAATAAAATAAATAAGCCAGATAATTAGAGTTAAGATAGATAAGTGATATGACTTATTTTATAAAACATTGATAAGATGATTACATATATTCAGTAAGTAAAAGTCCAACTTTTTCTAACACATTTGTGAAAGTAAGAATTAATTGCATTTAATTCTTTTTTCATTTTAGCTCCAGCAAATGAGGATAATGAAATGAAAGAACCTGGGGAAAAATTTTGAGAAAAATTACACAAATTTGTGCAGTTTTCCTCCAAATTCCTTTGTGCTTTATTATATTAGCCAAATAAAATATTCTGCAATTCAGTTTCTTGATTAAAGAAGTCTAGAGAAAAGTCATTTTGCTAGGACACATGACTAGTTAATTGGAAATGAAATAAGAATGCAGAAAAAGTGATTGGGCTATTCAGAGGCTTGAAAATGTAAAGGTTTCATGAATTATTTGCCTAAAAGAAATCTGTATATTTCAAAGTTTGGTTTTGGCTTAAGTCATTAATGGATGCACATGAAAAAAGACAAGTGAAGAATTGGGGGCAGGGGTGATGAAATTGAAGAGAGACAATGCTAGAAGGACTATTTTAGAGGCTGGTACAGAAACGAATAAATGAATAATGAATAAATAAATGTTAGTGTCCAAGAACAAAATGCTGAAAAAGAAATCATAAAGCTTTAAAAACAAATATAGATGATATAATGGCAGAAATATGAGTATGGTTGCCAGTGAAGTACAGTGTGATTTATTTAGCACATGTGTAAAGATTGCATCTGTGTCTGATAAATGGAAGAACACATTATGGTTCCCTTATAAAAAATGAAAGGTAACAAGACTAGATGCAAAAAAACCCACCACATGATAAATTTGTTCAGTTTACCCAGAAGGGTGCTTGTTAGAATTCTGATTAAAATAATGCCAGAAGTAGCACGAAATTCTCAAATAAAATTTGATAAGCACAAGTGAATAGTATGTACCGCTTTTCTGAAGGTCACTTAGAAATGTAAGAATGTGAGAAAGTAAGTCCAGTATGATAAAATGGAAGGGCTTGCATTATGGAACTTTTTGCAAGCGTAGAAAGTTGCAAACTGTGATAAAAGCAGTATATGATGGAAGTAATAGATGAAAATTAGCAGAATGCTTTATGAATGGTTCAACACATAGGCAAGGATGTTATATATAGTTTATATAGTTTATGTTACAGCATGAATTGATATTCAAGGCCAGACAAGATAATAGTGTCAGCCAGCAGTGTCTACTGGGGGTTGGGGGTGAAATGGGTTTCAAACTGAAGAAAGCATCACTACAATATTGTGATACAAGCACACACCTTTTCTACATGTACATTGTATACCTGCTCCAAAAGGACAGGAACTGTGACATGACATTGTAACACTGCTTTCAATATTATAACGAAAAGGTTTTTAAAATGTTATTGCAATTTTTAAAAGAGAAGTACCGGGGGAAAAACCCCCGATAAGAAATAAAGTACAGTAGAATAAACAGTAATATCAAATTAATTAATTATGAATTGCAATACCATCACAGATCCCTTAACAATAACTCTAATTGGACTTGGAGAATGCAGCTTAGTATAATTATTGTCTGCATAATATCTAATCGGAACCCACCAGGAGCTCCTCAACTGGACTCTCCAGGAGTGGTCATCATAACAAGATGACCCACAAAGCAATTTGCTACAGCTTGCCGATTCCAAAAGGAGCACTATTTTCACCTTGTCACAAATTTCACTTACTTTTTTATGCTATATATTGTGTTACTTAATAGCACTTAGACTTATACACAGTGCTTTCCAGCCCTCTCTAAGCCATTAACAGAATCAGCATATTGCCCCCAACAATCTGGGTCCTCATTTTATCCACCTTAGAAGGATGGAAGGCTGAGTCAACCTTAATACTTTCATTTCATGGGCAAAATGCCAAAGATAACAATGCTTACATTCCAAACATGAGATTAATTGCTAGACTGTCGCATATTTAGCTTTATTTTTATTATATAGTAAAGTACGAATGGCAAATGATTTTTTTATAAGTACTATTCCCATTAAGAAAATGTTTGAGTTTTTCTACATGCAATAGGATTCAACAAATATTTTCTGATAATTGCCTTGCCATCTTTTCAGCTACTGAGCAAAGATGTGAAACAGAGGCTGGGATGTCAGGACGGTGCAGCTGAAGTAAAGAGCCACCCATTTTTCAAGAGCATGAATTTCAAACGTCTCCAAGCAGGAATGCTGGAGCCCCCTTTTGTCCCTGACGTAAGTGAGGCTTAAAAGAGAATTACAGAACTGAAGTAGAACTTAAAAATGTATATGACCTACTGCCTGAATCTGTATTTTTAACGGTTGATTAGAAGCTCTTGGATCTTACTTATAATGATTGAAATCTATCTCCCTTGAGATAGAGTTGTATCTTGACTTTGGATGTCTGTGTCTAATAATTTTGACTCCATCTCTGATTGAAATTTCATAACAGTGTTTTGGATGGAGCCCCTGTAGGCAGCCTTGCACATCCTGTTCTCTTCAGATGTTTTCTGCCCTCATCTATGGCGTGCATTCAAAAATTGTGTCAGTTGTTAACTTACTACTTGTTAGCCATTAATAGTGAGGTCTCTAATGTCCAGATATCTCAGCTCCATGCCCCACTCTATTTTAAAGCAAAATCAAATATTGTTTTAATTTAAAACAAAATTACTGTGGAAGCTAGCATAGTGCAAAATAAAGCATCAGCATCAGCATCAGCACTATTTGTATTTCAAAAAAGCCCATAGATTTCATAGATACCCCCAAAATTATTTTTATTTTATATGGACATTGCAGCCAGCGCTTCTTTTTTTGGAGTGTATCCAACAACCTATTAAAAAAAGGGGAGGTGGGGGGAATCTTTTGGTATGATAGAAATAATATCAAAGAACAGCCTGATATGTTTGCCTTCTAATAAATGAGTTTTGGATGGATTGGCCATAGTTCAGCAGAAACAAATGCTGAAACATTTGAACTTAACCATAGCAAAATCCAGAGGGATGTGGAAGAGATTATATAGGGTCATTAGGCCGAGGCGCGGGTGTATCATATCTTCCTCTCACCTTTGCATGTTCTAAGTGCTAAGTTCCCCTTCTCCACTCCTCTTCCCAGTTTGTTCTCTCCTGCTCCACTCCTCTTCTCAGTTTGTTCCCTGCTGCTGCCACAAAAGTCCCAGCATGGCATCACTCATTCACCTGTCATATGATCGCCCCATTGCTGTACCTCCCTTTCCTTTGTTCCCTGCTTTTCTCAGATGCCAGTGTATGCCATTCTCAAGGAAATCTTGACTTGCTTTTACTCCTTCAAACAATTTCTACTTTTTCTTTAGAGCTACCATATCAGTGTTTAAAAAAAAAGAAGCCACCAAAAGATGGCAGCGAAGAATTAGATACAGATTTCAAGTCTTTTTGCTGCCCTCTTCTGGTTGTGTTTTGCAGATCTGATAGCCCTATTCTTGTAACTGTTCCAAAAGAAAACAGGATTTTTTTAAAAAAATAGTGGTGGACGAGCCTGTGTTGTAGAAAAAATTCTCAGGGTTATAGCTGTCTTTCCCAAAGGAAAAACTGCTACAGTTTTTTTTCTTTGGAAGAAACTGCAGCCTTCAAGAAAAAAGGGTATAGATTTTTAAATGCTGTGGGAAGAGAAGCAGACAAACTCAGAAGGATCAAGTTAAGGTTGGGAAAAGTAGCATGTGTAGGTTGGAGAGTCTGGATAGGCTTAGAAGGATTGGATAAACTTGGAAAGATGGAGTGTACAAAGTGTGGAAGGGCACAAAGGGACTAGAAGAAGGTCAGTGCAAGGGCAGGAAGGCAGTGAGTGAGTGGATACAAGTACTGATGAAGGTGAGACGAAGAGCAGCAGGTGGATGCAAGGGAGAGCAAAAGGTCTGGGGGACATAGACTGCATTGGACAACCCTCTCATTTGACCCATGAGCATGGACTTTTTTGCATTTCTGTTTGCCCAAAGCAAGTAATGTTCTGAATGACCTCAATTAGTACCAACCACATGTTGGTGCTATCTTACTCTTACTCTTTCTTTTTATGCTGGGCAGCCGAGAGCTGTGTATTGCAAAGATGTGTTGGACATTGAGCAGTTTTCCACTGTCAAGGGAGTGAACCTGGACCAAACAGATGACGATTTCTATTCCAAGTTTTCTACAGGCTCTGTATCTATCCCATGGCAAAATGAGGTAATTACTCATGCTTCCCTAAATACTTTTCTATCAACCTTCAGAATTTCATAAATATTAGCATATACTTGAAATATTCTAAATACCTTATTTCCTCAACGTGGATGTATTCTGCAGCATTTTAAAATAAAAAAATTCTGTTGATTTAATGTTTAACTATGCACTTTGAAAGGATGTACCACCAGTTGTGTTTTATTAAAGAGACAAAGTGATTCTTTCAAACTCTGCAATTCTAAAATTTCAAATATGGTCTTTTTGCAGACAGGACTACAATTACCTGATGATAAAAAGCTAAGAATAACTCTCTGTAATGAAAGACATTATTGCTTTCATGTGCAAGAGTTAATTAATCAGGATTAAGACCAGCTAATGTTTAGTTTTGCTGCGTCCAACATGTTGTGCAAGTCAATTGCAGACTCACCATTTTTGCTACTCTTAGTAAAGAAATATTCTGGACATGGAAGGTTTGTATCACATTGAGCAAGCTGAAGAAAATAACAATTGGATTGGAATGATAAGACAGTACAGAAGAGAGTCAGAAATTTAGAGAAAGTTGCAGGACATTCTAAGTTGCATTTTAATTATACTATATGTCATTGTAATTATTTATGTTAGATTTGTATCTTCTGTGTGGTTCAGGAGCTCAAATTCACATCATGTCCTGTTTCTGATTTCAATACTGATTCACACAGTTCATGTAGTAATTCAGTATACTCAAGGTCAAAATATAATAATAGCAAAGCACACAAACACTTGCCCAAATTATTGGCTTTTCTATAGGAGCACACAGAAGAATAGTCCAATTTCAGTCCAAGATTCCAAGAGCTAGGTTAGGATTGTCAACCAGTCCAGAAGTGAGAGGTTGATGCTTTCTTACACAAATGAGATTCATTGGAACATTGCACAAGAACCGTAAATCCAATGGTTATTTCCAACAAAGGATCAGGGCTGCCTCTTAAACAGCTAGCTATTAGGCTATAACTAGCTATTACTAATTAAGTGATTTACTCCTTTACTTGGCAAGGAGCCTCATAGAATATTACTCTGCTCTCCTTGCTAGTCGCCTGGTGCAGAGGCTCAGTGGCTTTATATCATGCTCATCTGGCTACTCCAATGTCCATATGATGCCTGATTTTGATCAGCCTCATGTAACTTTGGGTTTGGTGTCTAATCAAGCTGACATACACATGTTCATGTGGAGCAGCTTCTTTGGATTCAGATTCAGAATCTAAGTTGTGAGCCTAGATCATGGCATATAATGCTCCCTTTTCCTATTTTTCCCCTACAACGAGTAAAGTAGGTTGAGAGAATGACTGACCCAAAGTCACCTGATATGATGGAATGTAGTAAGAGTTGGATTGCCAGGAGAGAGGTGATGCATTCCAGAGACATAAGAGGCAATTCAGTCCAAATGTCACATGTGAGAAAAAGAGAGTCCCTTTCTAATCGTTTATGGAATATTTTATAGGTGCTCAATCTGGCAAGATCCTGTCTACAGACTGCCTCTGTACTTATCCTAACTTGAAAACTGATTATCTTCCAATGAGCAGCCAAGCTTCCTCCTATCTGCGTGTACTCTATTGAGTCTTTATAAATGTTGCATTCTATATAATAAGGCTAGAATTTTCTCTGGGTTTCATTGTGGTTCCAATAAAAAATGTTCTCTTTCGTCTTGCTAGATGATAGAAACAGAATGTTTTAAAGAACTAAATGTATTTGGACCAAATGGTACTATATCACCAGACCTTAACAAAAACTATCCTCCAGAACCACCGAAGAAAGGATTGCTACATCGAATATTTAAACGTCAGGTGAGGGTTTCTAAACCATTCATAATGCATTTATTATTAAATAAATACTCAATTGTCTTTATCAATATTCCAAAATGTCCAAATCTTGTCACGGCATATGGCATTTACCATTATAGTCTAATGACGGATGAAAACAAGCTTTTGCCAGGCTGGTATCCTCAGATCATGTTGGCTTGCAGCTACTCATTATGGACTGGGGCAAGTTTGTGGTGAAAGAGAGTTCAGAAACTAAAACACCACCTTTTCTTCAGGCCTTAGGTCCTGATATACAATTACTGTTGACCAAAAAATGAAACTAATTGCCTGAGCATGGTATAAGGAATCCCACTTGGACTGAAAGACGTATTTGGAATACATGACACTGTATTTGTAAAACATTTGGAAGGAGAAGGCATTATCTATTCATAAATGGCTAGCAAGGCAAACATGGCTAGACATAAAACATACAGGTACTAGAAGACACACTAAGAAACTTGTCTAGCCCCACAGTGCTAGGACAAATAGGCAGACTTGAAAGCCAAGCACAGGTTTGTGAATGGCCACCATTTGCAGATTCTATGAATGCCAGTCAGGTTTACTATATAGGAGATTTAGAAGCATTCTTGTATATAAAGAAGATGCTAGAGGCTGATGCTTTGCACTCTACCAGACGGTAAAATTGCAGTAGCTCAAGAGGTCCTGGCCCAAACAGAAGTCTCCCCAGAACCCAGTGGCTTAAGGAGAGTTGAGGATGAGGAACTCATGGATATACAGTTAAAAGTTTTTATGCCACACTTTATATCAATCAAACAGACAGGTGTAATCCAGAGCAACACAGGCAAATAGTTATATTTTCTGGAAATTGCAGGCAGATACATCTAGAATGATTTGGAAAAACTAACTTTTTCACATCTTTCTTCCTTTTTAAAAATTTTTTCCAGCATCAGAACAATTCCAAGAGCTCTCCAAACTCAAAGACCAATTTAAATCATCACATAAATTCCAATCATGTCAGTTCAAACTCTACTGGGAGCAGTTAGCTTTTTCTGGCTTATGGATATTACATCCTTCCACTGATAAGAGTATCAAGCATCAAGGATGAGAAGAGCACCTACCATCGAGCTAGAAGATCAACAGTTTCTAATCACAGAAGGTTTTTTCCCTCCTGTCTGTTCCTTTTAGGAAAGCTTCCCATTGTATGAAGATATTTACTCTCAGGTCTGTTTTTGGGGGTGGAACTTGAGGTCTTATGACTCAACATTGTAGGATACCGCAATAGAAATTGGAAGCTGACATCTTGCACGTATTTAAAATTGCATCTTAACTAGAACTGAACTTAGTCCTTATTATTTTTAAAGAAAAGGTTTTGTAAATTTCTCTATTGTCTCAGTTTACATTTTGTACATTTGTATTTAAATGAAAGTTAAACTTGGGGTTGTATATTTTCTGAGCAGCAGCTTGTAAAGCCATGTGTTTTAAGACTTTTTAGTGGTTTTTGGTTGTTTTTTTAAAGAAAAAGTGATCAATACTTCCAATCTCAAAATGAGGGGGGGATGTTTTTTGTTTTGTAAATATAGAAAATTGTACATATGTTACTTTTTCCTATTGCTTTAGTTGATACTTTTTTAATAACGAACTTCGCTTTTGCGTTTTTTTTGTTAACGGCAACACTGCAGACTACTGTCTTCCCTCCCCTCTGTTTTGTTAAAAGCCTTATATCTAATCAACTTAGACCTACAAAATTTGCTCTCTCTAGAGAGGCTAAAAGGCTATGTCTGAAGTTCAGGGCATCATGGGACCATTGTTGCTATTTGCACTTTTTTGTAGCTCTTATATTTGTTGCCGAAAAATCAAATCCTATTTAAAATCTCACATCGCTTTTCCTTCCCTAGGCTGAAATTCTGTAACTATTGCTAGAAAAAAAGTGAGCACACTGTCTCGACATGTGAAGTCCGACCTTGGCAGCTCCTTTCAAGGAGACAATAAGATTGTTCTAGATTTTGTTATCTCTTGGTTTCACCTTTAAGTGGGCTTGCACAGTTCATGGAAAAATGGCTCTTGAATGCACATTGGATTTGCAGAAATGCCCATTTGATTCCTGAGTCAACATCTGTTTGCTAGTGTATTCGCTGCATCCCAGAACAAGAGTGCAATTGGTGCAACTGGTGTAGTCTGTATGCCAGCTGGTGCTTCCCAATACTCCTGCTCTCGTGGATGTAGCTTCTTGTGCTCTAGCTTCCATTTATGATATGGCAACAATGAAGGGAGCTGAATACCAGAAGCTGAGCTCTTAATGGGAGCTTCTGTATGCATTTTTTTTTTTAATCTTTCCGCTTTCCATTGTTCCAAGAACTTTTGAGATACCAGGAATGTGAAAAAAGATGTAATAGTTAGAAGTTCTTCAAACAGTTTGGCCACTTTCTGGTTCTAAGGTATGACTAAATTGCATGGATTCTCTTTCTCTTGGAAGGGTCAAACTTTGGACATTCATTTATGAAGAAGGAAGAAAGAGACAATTCCTTGTTTGGACATAATTCATAAATAATCTTTTTTTAAATAATAGTTTGCAGTATGATCGAAAGAAGTGTCAATTTTACCTTTAATCACATAAATTTAAGGAAAATTTAAGACCTTTAAACTGCAGAAATGGAGATTACATAAATACCCGTAAAAGCTCACCATCTACATCCAGAATACTAGTAATAGTATCCCACATCAATTTTTAAAAGTGGGATTTCAGATGGTTTAATGTCTCTTCTTTCTTAGTAGAGGAGGATAGAATTTCAAATGCACAGTAATTTTGAGTATTTCGAATAGTCAATAATTTTGAAAGAGATTTATCTCATGTGATATTTGAATCCATTTGAAATGTCTGTTTGCCTTTTTAAATCAGAGAGTCAGACAGTCATGGATCTTTCCCTAGTAAATAGGCTATGGTTAAACAAATATTTATGAAATGTACCGTATTTTTTGGAGTATAAGACTCTCTGGAGTACAAGACACACATTAGTTTTGGGGGAGAAAAATAAGGAAAAAAAATCTGCCTCTGCCTACCAGCATCCATTTGTATTCATATGGCTAGCATTCTTGCAGCAAATAGCAAACAGCCTGGTCAGCTAAAGCACGTTATTGCAGCCTGATTCAACATGAGCAGCAGATTATCCGGTGGATCGGCCTCCCGAAATACCCCAATCAGCTGTTCCAGGCTGCAGGGATTTCCACAGACCATCGCCGCCTCTGTGCCTCGCGTTTTTGGCCTCTGTGCCTTGTGTTTTCAGCTTCTGAATGCTCCATTTCAGACCCGTTCAAGGCTGTGGGGTTCACCACAGCACATCGCCACCGATCACCGCCTCTGCACATTGCATTTTTGGCCTCTGCACATCGTATTTTCGGGCGGTTCCAGGCAGCGGCGATCGGCAGCAATGTGGCAATCCCCGCAGCCTTGAACGGGTCTGAAACAGAGCGTTCAGAGGCTGAAAACGTGAGGCACAGAGGCCAAAAATGCAAGGCATGGTCTGTGCAATGGTCTGTGGCAATCCCTTCAGCCTGGAACAGGTCTAAAACATGACGCGCGGAGGCTGAAAATGGCCAAAGGGTGGAGGCCAGCGGGTGGGCGGGGCTACATTCAGTGTATAAGATGCACCCAAATTTCTCTTTTGGGGGGGGGAGGAAGTACATCTTATACTCCAAAAACTTTGGTAATTGTGGATTGTAATATGCTTGCCTTTGCAGGTGATAGTATTTTAAAGATGGGAGCCTGTTTCCAAGGTTTTGGTCTCAACATATTTTTACAGGATAAACCTAGGCTTTTCAAAAAATGTGTGGTTGATATGAAACATGTTGGGTTGTTCCTCGGAGGCATTTCAACATGTAGCACATTAATCTGAAGTGAAGATCTAGGTAATCTACCTACAAAAGAAAGCACTTGTTTTAGAATTGTGGGTGCTATACAGTAAGAGATAAAACTTTTCTCCCTACGTTCTTGAGAGCAGTTTAGCTTCCTTCCATACAATACAGTAGAAGCAATTTTAATTTTGGGTGATCCATGAAAAAGAAAGACAGGACCCCTTTCAGTAAGGAGGATTTACGGTGCCATCCACTGATGGCAGGTATTTCATCCATTGACACTGCTCTTTCTGCCTTTCATCTGCCTCGGTCAAAATGCAGATCACATCACAGCTTCTTTTCTCCTACAGCGCCACTTTCCTTCTGCATTTCCTTTTCATTATGATAATGGTCTCCTATTTTCCTACGCCAGTTTAATTGGAATGGAGTTCCAGATAGTAATAGGCAAAAACTCAACACAATTCTGGCAGCCTCAGCAAAGATGAGCAAAATTAAGTGATGGAAAGAAGATTGAACTTGGAGTAGGAGGCCTGTCTGAGTCTTTTTTAAAAAGACATCCAGAGTTGTGAATTTTCTTTCCGTGCTTTTCTTGTGCAACTTATTAACAATAATAACAATTATATTACAGCAATAAAACACAGACTAGCTTGTATAGGACATTATAAGACCCTCAGACTGAAACTCATATATTGTTTAAACATTTTTGTTCTCATTACAAATGTTCATACATCTACATGGAATTCTCACCTAATTTATAAGAATCGTGGAACATAAGCTACTTTTCGAGTTACTTATTTGTCTATGAATGAAGTGCATTATTCTGCAATTATTTATTTTATACTCCCTTGGTAATCAAGTTACAGAGAGTAACAAAAATATGAAATTTTGTGAGGCCAAGCTGTCATTTGGGCAGTTGCTATTTTAGGCAGTGTTTCTTTTTATTATCTGACTGAGGAACCTCAATAATTTCTCTTTAATACTATCTAGCAATCTAGATTTTCATTACAGAAATCTCTTTCTATTGTAATCAAGAGTATAAGCAATAGGAAGTCAGACATCATTAATATTAAGATCAATAAGTACATGAAGAAAGGAATAGAAGATTTATCCATCTGCCTTTATTTATTCTGATTCCATAAGCTCTCACTGAATTATCCCTCCTTGCCTTCTCTATGTTCAAATGACGCTTGGATTGGCCACTCTATAGGAAAATCAATCTGTTTGAAGGGAAGGAATTCTACTTTTTATAAAACCAGAAAAATTGTTTGATAGTTGAGCTCACCTACCTATTTACTACTACCGTAGCTGCTACTTGGCTTTTTTAAAGTAAATATGCTGGGGATGAACTTGGGATCTTCTTAATGCAGCCAGTGTGCTCTTCTTCCCAATTCAACAGGATTATGAGTAGTTCTCTCTCCCCATTGGGACACTCTGATGAAGCACAATATATTCAAAGAATGTCATACATTCTACAATCAAAAAAAGTCCCAGATTCTTTATTTTTTACCAAATAAGGGTATGTTGGAAGAGCAATATTTTTACATTCTTGGGTGCTTGGTGTGGAGTTCTCCTCCTCCTCCTCCTCTTCCTCTTTTGCACATACAAACCAGACTCAGCTTACAACCTGATTTCACATGCAGCTTGACTTTGCCGGAATGGAACACCTTATAAAAACGTCAAAACTACATCATTTATATGTATCTAAAACAGGGTGATACTCCATGTCTGAATATTGCAACAATTATTCTTCATGTTTGAGACACAGGTGCCATATGCTGCGGACCAAAACAAAGCTTATTTATTAGAGATTTTTATTTCTGTTTGTGCCATAATTTGCAATGCTAAGGGGATTCTTGGTTACTATTTTTTTAACTCTAAAAAAAGAGGCAGTTCAGAGTTGCATTTCTGAGTTTTAAGTATTTTCACGAATTCAGTTATAGACTACCATAGCAGACTCTTGATTAAAATAGTGAGATATGTATTAGTAATATACTTAACACTAAACTTTTTTTAAAATTACATTTGCACACTACTTCAATTAAAAAAACATTCAGAAATAAATATTTTAAAGCACTTGTCATATTGTAGTCTGTCAAATAAACAAAATAAACTTTGCTTCTCATATTAACAAATTATACATTTATAATAAGTGGAAACAAATGTTCTCAAATAGAAAAATTAGCTGTTGATATTGTAAAATAATCATGATAATAATTCTAGTATCGAACGGATTTTGTTTATTTGATTTTAATATTCAGGGAGGTGTTGTTTTTTTTAAATTGTTGAATGAAAACCATTTTTATTTTGAGGTTGTTACCGACATTTACGGCTTCTGTGTTTTCTGACTGCTTGAATTCTTGTACATGTCTGAAAATATTGCAGTGCTGCTGTATCTAGATCAAACCACTGTTTTGTTTTCCAGTTTTGTTTGGGGATTTTTTTAGGAAAAAGAAATAAATTCCTTTATTTAAGTAATGTCAAGTGTCTCTTATTCATATTCCATAAAGTCACTTTTATTAGTTAGATAATTTAGCTTGATCGTCCTCTCAGTTAGTCATGTTGCTGCTAAAAATAAACAAAATCCAGTTACATTAGGTGACTGCTTCCAGTGAGAGAAATTAGGTTTGCGCACCCCTTTTTGGAATAAATTTTAAAAATGAAATACACTGCAAAAGAATGTAATTGTGAATGAGAGGTTCAATTTTTTTCCCCCATTCATTCATCCTTCATGCTATTTGGGGAGTGAATTACCGGAAAGCTACTTTTGAAACTGCTCTGGAGAGCTGCCATTTTGTTTTTCCTTAATGTTGTGCAAAATTGTTCAGGGCAAGCTGGGGCCTTGTTTTTTGTGTGATTGCATTTATTCCTGCATGACTCAGAATGAGATAACTTTCAAAAGTAAAAAAAGAGGGGACTATTGTGGACTGCTAAGGAAACAGATTGCCTTTTTCTATGGATGGAGAAATTTAAGACCCCAAATGAGTGCAAATACTAAAACCAATGTACAATTCACACATCAAATGAGTATAACACAAATGATCAAAACAAATTGTGAAAACTAATGGAATAAAGAACAAGAACAAAAAAGTTATTTGTGCAGAATGTTTAAAAATTACTGGTGAAATACAATAAGAAAAGTGATATGAACATGACTGTTCTTTGTATAAAATTAATTTTATATTAACTTGAGTTGGATTGATTCATGTCTTCATATCTTAGATACTCTTCGTTGTATTCTTCAATACATTTTCTTGATTATTTTTCAATTTCAGTGTTATAACAAAAAGAGGTTGCTTGAATTACAGTTCAATTTTTTAAAAAAACCTTAAGGGGCTTACATGTATAATAAGTGAATCCTGAATTTCAAAAATTATTTATCCACAACTTAAAAATTACAGTATAAAAATACAGACACCATAGACATTAGAAAATCCAATGAGTTATACATTTTAATCACTATTCATCTATATCTTAACAATTAAAGTGTAAATATATATAATAAAGAATCCAAACTGAAATTAGTTCCATACATCTTCTGAGGGGCAAAACATAAGATGAATATCTTGCTGTAATTCCTGCTGTGATTGAAAATGATTCTATACTGAGGTATCCAAGCAGATAGTAGCAGCTAGCTGAGTGGGTGATCTGGGTGATAGATTTGCTTAGTACTTACTAGTGGAAAATTTCAGGTTTTGGACTAACCTGGGTTTGTTTTAAAAAACACCCTGGAAGAAGATAGTGCCAAGAAAGCACGTGGATTGTGTCCATTTAGCCACTGGAACTTCCATGGTTTTCAAGAAGACTTACCTTATTTTATAACTAGATCTCAATTATTTCAACAAACTATTGACATTTTATGTACTCATGCTTGCTTTTGCTTTATTATAAATAAAGTGCTGCATGATGATATTTTTCCTACTATCAAAGCAGTAGGTGTTACAAAGAGCAAGGTAGATAAATATAATCTTTTCAATCATAGAAAATTAAATTCAGATTATTTGTTGATTATTGGTGTTAAAAAGTTCATTTTCTGTTCAATCGGAGAGCATTATAAGTCCACACAATTTCTCTAACATTGGTAGTTCACATGTTCATTGCACTATTGTACACAAAATGCAAAAGAGAAATTGGTATAAATTTTCAGCATCATTAGTCAGGACACAATCCTTGTGGTGTACAATAGAAAATAATTATATGAAAGAGACATGCCAAATGGCTTCAGTTAATACAATTAAAAATACCAAACATGTTGGTCCTCTTATAGAAGTCTTCTGGAACCTCACAATGGAGTACACATAGATTCAATTGCTCCTGTCCCAGTACAACCGCCAGGAACAGCCCACTCAAATAGGAGAAGATATCCCAAGTGACCATGCCTCCAATCCCCAAATCTTGCAGACAATCCAGAACAATATCATGGTTAATATCTTCAAGATGTTTAATAGTGTCATTTCTGAAAATTTCACTACATTGCATTTCCTCTTTGCATTTTGAAATGCTTAAATTTCTCAAATGCATATCATAAGAGCACACTGGGGTTCTATAACCACGAGATGGTTTCACTTATTACAGTGCTGTTGTCACCTCTCGAAATGACTCTTGCTGAAGCCATACTTTACTCTGCTTCATTTCTAAGTCACCATGCATATGGGAGGGAGGGGAATGTGAAGAATATAGAATGTTTTCCTCTACAGTGCCAGACATAACAGCAATAAGGCTCATGAGAACCAAGGTCAGCTGAACATGCCCCAGCAACTGCAGGAGGTAGTAATGAGAAGTTCATCGCCTGCTTGGTTGGTTAACATGCCCCTTGATCCAAGGGGAGTGGACAATATCCATTCTTTAATTATACCAAAGAGCGGGAATTATTCAGAGCTGGTTTCACATTTGAACATGCCAATATGATGCACCCAATAAACAGGATCTTTGAGAAAAGCCACAGTCTCAGAGTCTTGAATTGATTGGGAGCATTACTCAGAACCAAGACAGCTGTTTTATCATTTCTCATATAGTACTTCTCATATATTTCTCAAATATGGGAGTTTTGAGCACATTTTGATTACATTTCAAATTAAATAATGAACAGGACCACAAAATGGCTGCCATCAGAACTTCATTAGTATTAAACATGTAATGCAGCTTCCTGTTTTTCTTGCACCAGTGTGCATAGGCATTTGACACATTTTCAAAGTGTCAAAAATGGTCATTCTGTATCTTCTGTTGAAGCAGTTTCTACCTAATGAGTTCAGGACATGATATGTTGGCCTGGTTTAAATAAAGTTGGAATGTAATGACCCTTTGCTAGTATTCTCCTGGTATAAAAGTTCAGAGGATATAAGGCAGACCTGGAGTAACTGGCTGTGGGCCTTAAATCCCTAAAAAATAATAAACCTTGATTTGGTCAGCCTGAAATGTCAGCCAAGGGGACATTTCATGGAGTCAGTGGCTGTTGGCCCTGCTATATGTAATGTCTTAACTCTTGTCCATCTTTGCTTATTCAGGATAGCTGAGATTAGATGACTTGAGTAATGAGTGAAACTCTGCATGGTCTTACATTAATTCCTAAAGAAACCGTCCCTTAATTTATTGGATTTTGCCAAATATTTGCCCAGTCGCAAATTTCCCTTCTTGGGACAAAATGCTTCAGGAGATGGTTATCAGTGCAGCTGCAGATTGCAGTAAAGGGAAAACACCAACCTGCTTGTAAGACACAGCACCAGACTCAGTGCTTGCTAAGCATAGAGGCTGCTCTGAAGAAAAAGCAGGGTTGCCTACAGAGAAAGAACCTGCTGGATAACCTTTATCAGGCATGTATACCGAATACAAACTTCTCAACCTTCTATGCTTTCTGACTGTGACTCAACTCTAAGCCCAGGCAGAGACAACAACTGTTTCTCATATTGGGAAGCCTTACTCAGAAGGAAGGAAGGAGCCGGGGGCTGCTCAAGCAAGAAATTGCTCACATGCTCGCAGCTAGGGTTGGAAAGCTTATTGAACTGTTGCTACATCCATTTACTTCTTTGATTAGAAATTTTATTTTCAGAGTTACTTTGATTTCTTGGTTTGGACTACTGAAGGTCCAAAGAATCTGTTTTTATTGTCAACCGCTATCCTGAATGTTCATGAATCAGGTTCCATCAGGTTCTTTGGAGAGTCCAGGATTTGCACTAGCCTGAGTATTAATTGATTAATTAACTGACACAACATGGCTGACTGGGGATATACTTTAACTCCAACCTAACCTGTTGTGGTTGGAGCTGAAACTAAGCTTCTCTTGCTCTTGGGATAACTTGGGTTTCCTATTTGTATGATACACATACTGTATGTCATGAATAATCCAGATAGTCTGTTAGGCGAAATTACTTGTCTTCACTAAAGCTATACACTCCCCACTATTTGTATATAGCTATTTGTATATCCTTGTTTATCCAGTCATAAAATTTGCGAGTTTCATTATTCTAAAACAACACAATCTGCTGTTAATCAAACTTTATGAAGTCTATCTAGAGTTCAACAGCTGGCTTCTGTAAGGTCATAATTTCATGGGCTCTGCAGATTTTTAAAGCGATTTTTTTTTGTTATTTTCTGTGCATCTCTAACTTTTCCTGTAACCATTAGCTCTTGAATAGCCTTACGATTATTGGGCCAGTTTTTCTGATCAGGACAAAACAAGCCACATGGATGTAAGCATGTCCTCCCGTCCACTCATGGTGACCCATTACCTCATTTCCTAAATGACAAGTGTTGCACAAAATCTTTTTAGTGTGAGGAGATACTTTACACAGCTGAAGAGAAAGAAAGGAAGCCACAGCAGGCATCAGGTTAATTCCACATGTGGCAGATGGCATCATTATTCTCTCTTACAAAGCAATCAAGGTATTAATGATGCTGCTCAGTTTGTCATCTTACGCAGAAGAATAATTAATTGCTCTAGAAAATAGCAGCAGTTGACATGGTGGCTTTTATAAGTGGAAACATATTATAAACTAAATGGCTTCACTCACTACAAGCATAGCACTTACTGTCAGTACAAAAAAACCCTTTTACTGAACCCTGCAGGTCCCAAACGTGTTATTATAACTGTGTTACCTTTATCATTAAAACGTATTTCCAATCCTACACTTCCATCTCTTCCTGAACCTGACTGTCCTTGTATAAGAACACCAACATACTTCCATTCAGCTGTTCACTGTACTTAATGAGATAGTGATGGTGCTACTAAAAAGCTGTCATTTACACAGGGATTCAAAAAGACAGGGAATAATGGGGTTCCATTTTAATCAGGGGGCTGGGCTTTGTTCTCAGGAGATGGAAATGGGTGTCCACAATGAGTGCTCCATTCTGATCCCACACACTCCACTTATTTTACTGTTACTTCACAGGCAAACCCCCCCCCCCCCACATCTGTAAAACTGCTCTGTTTAATGTGAAAGGTTACTATTAGTACACTGACTGCAATTCCTTTATGTTCAGGTGAAAAGAAATGTAGATTATGTTAAGCCGAGGTCCTTTCCATGG
>JANHFL010008938.1:25214-35716 GCA_032468155.1 Oxyrhabdium leporinum | reverse complement strand
AAGAGTATTGCTTATAAGCTGTAAACCGCCCCGAGTCTTTGGAATGGGGCGGTATATAAATGTGAAAATAAATAAAAAATAAAAATAAAATATGTGGAATCAAATCAAGAATCTTTCAAATAAGTTTAAAGATCCAATAGACTTTTTTAAAAAACAGTTTATTGGTGAAATATAATAACCAGAAGATATAATCAATCAAAAATATATCATTGTTAGTATTATCAGAATAGAATATGCAGAACATAGCTTAAATGAGTGACATTTGAAAAAACTAAAAATGTATACATAAAATGCTCATATAGAACTTGCTCAATCTTTTAAAGGATTAGTAAATCTAGTCATATAAACCATCCACGGCTCCATCTTCTCCATTTTAATGCAATGTTATTTCAATACAGTACAGTGATATTTATGTAATACACCGATAGTTACATTCTTAATATTCTATTGTTTAGTTGCATTACAGTATTGAATATAGATAAAAGGGACTAGAGGGATTTTATATCAATATTAATTACAATTTTGGATTAAAATTATGATTATTTGACTTTGTCTTCAAAATTAAATATATCATTGGAAACAAAATGAAAAAAATGAAGGAACAGCATACATCAAGGTATGTGTTTTATAATAAAGATTTCAATCAGAAGCTAAATTACCTGATATAAAAATCTCCATCATGTTGTTACTTGATGCATGCTTGTGTGTGTGTGTGTGTGTGTGTGCGCGCGCGCACAAATGCATTTGCATTTTCAATATTGGTTTCACAAAATTTTCATTCAAGCATTATTTCTTTTCAGAATATTCAAGATCATTCATGATCTTGATCTTCAAGATTTTTTTTTTCTAGGATGGAAGATGGACCAAGCTGTAACAAAGATGGAACTGTGGGCCATTTCAACATAATAAATTTATTTTACATGTATGCATTGTTGATTAGTAAATGCCATATTCCATAATAAAAGCATAGAACAGCAGTCCTAAGAGCGTCTTAGTTACTTGAAGTACAACAACTCTCAGATGTTTTGCTAGGAAAAGGATCCAATGTTCAAAAATAGATACATTTAATTAATTAATACATTCATTTGAAATTTTATAGCAGTTGTAAACTTTATTTACTAATATTTTTAAATTTTTATCCACTATGTTTCTTTCTAGCTTTTTTTCCCCCTTTTGTGTAGGTTTTTTATTCTGTGTTTTAATATACAAATTACAACAGAAAAAGAGAAAGTGATGTTTTAAAATAGGACACCGAAAGGGATTAGACACCAAATCAGATCAGTCCATTTGGCTTTAGATTAGTTACATTGACTGACAGCAACTCCCCAGGTTTCATATGGGAGTATTTTTTCAGTTCTACCAGAAGACGCAGGACAAATTTAAACTGGAACCAAAACAGAAACTCATCCACTGAGTTACAACTCTTCCTTTGAACTTGAAACATGACTGAGCAGTTGCTAACACTGTCTGTAGATTTTGTGGGGAAGGAAGGGAATTTTTTGTAATAGAGAGTTGGAGAAATGGTTGTACCATTCAGAATCTGAGAGGTGGTAACTACATTCGTCTCCTAATGTAGTAATTGATCTGCTAATGTAGATTTCTCATTACCTTAATTTTATATGATAAATATATTTGCTCAAACAAATGTTCAAGTCAAAGAAAGTTGCCTTGAACACTATTGTCAGAAGAATAATTTGGGGTTCCAACTCGAGCCAGGGTTGCACAACAATAAATAAAAATGAGATCCAGACAGCTGTGAGGAAAGAAGAAATATTTATTCCTAAAAACAGTTTGCCTTTAGGGGCAGCTACAGAGAAATGGGATACAGCAGCAGATTTTTATAAGGGGAGCTTGTCTGGGATATGGAAGTGTCTACATGCTGTTTCTAGAGTGACACTTGAGAGGTGTGTGTGTGTGTATGGGTGTGTAGGTATGTATTCTTGTGAACATGCAGTTCTGCTAGGGGACCTAGTTTAATTAACTCTATTTGTGTTTGCAAACCATATCCTTTGAGATCTGGATTAGGTCTGGGTAAGTTATTTGGAGGTTTGAGGAAGTTTGCCTAAAGGATTTTGCTCCCATTTGCTGTTTTTTTTTGATTAATTAAGTCTCAGCTTGGCTGTCAATTATCTAGTGGAGACACTGATTCTTAGACCATTGTGGATTCTGTTAATGTTTTAAAGGAAAATAGAAACAATATAAAGAATAAAATATGTTTGATATAAAAATTCACACACTATGCTGATGTAACTCTAGATGGTTAGGATTCAAACTTATGCTAACCTGGGTTTGAGACATATTAAACTTTACAGCACTTACTTTGAAATATACATGCCTAAGATTATAGTACCCAGAACTTTAATGCTTGAAACAGCTGACAGGGATAACAGAGATATGCTATAGGAATGTTTTTAGAACTTTATGACTGCATCACAGGAGTGTGCAAAGAATTCTGCTAGAGAAATGTTATTTGTGCTTTAATAAAAACACGTTAGTACCCACATTTGTCACACTCACACAAAGTATCCTTGTAAAATGGAAGAGAGAAGGTTAAGTTCTCACCCTATTTGCTTGGATTTAAACAAGGTAGGAATTCTCCTTCAGCTGCAGGAATTTTCTTGGCATGCTAGAATGCATCAATAACAGAATGTGAAACCTAAGAAAAATGTTATTACACCAACAGGCAGAGCTGAACAGGCTGAGTATCTATTAAAAATATCCCTAACCGCTGCAAATGTAGCCCCAATTGATTTTCATCTTTTAAAACTGAAGATAGCTTAAGCCGCAAATACATAATTACATACAAAAGCTACAGTTACCCCCAGGAGATGCATTTCATGTCTAACCAATATGCCTGTCCAAACAAGGGTTGAGCAAATATTCTTTGGATGATGCAAGATTTGGAAGACAGCCTTCATACCATTTCAAATGTATTTAAGGTTTAGACAATACCACAAATATTTTTTCTCTATTCTACAACAGTGACAATCCGCAATGCGTACTTTTAATCCACCCCTCTCCTTGTATAGTCAGAAGTTAAGTCTCCCTGAATTAAACAGAGTGCACCCCCACCCCAGAAAATTACTGTGGATAGAATTGTGCATAACACAGATATAAATCCCTCTTGTTGATAGCAGTAAATATGTAAAAACCTTAACCTTGGCTATGTTTTTGCTGACCACACCGAAGGTAAGCATAAAAGGAGAAAGAATTATAACCTAAATGTATTGATACGGTAAATAAGAATGGAAGGTGGGAAATGAGGGGTAGAAGAAGAATCACTCAAATGAGTGGTTTTTCCTGGGGTGGGGTCTTAAGTTCATTCCTAGGTGGGGAAGTTTGCTTCATTCTACATGAACTTTCTCGGCTGTTTAGAATGCTTCAGAAATGTCTTTCATGGTTTAAGATAACATGATAAACACAACAAGCAGGAACATTTTGGTTATGGCATCCACCCACTTTGAAACTCACGGGAATAGGACTTGATCTTCTTTAGGAAGATGATTCAGTTGTTTTTCTGAGTTTTGATTATTCTTTTTGTAACTTTTCATGGTTTGAAGGGAAGGATGAACTGCATAATGAACTCAAATAAAATGACAGATTATCACAAACATGCACCCAGACTTAAGACTTACAATATTATACATATTGTATAATGACAATTATACAAATCTCTAAAAATTATTTAATAATCTGCTGAAATAGCCTTCTCAGATCCAGTATCTTTTAGATATATTAATAGCAATAGCACTTAGACTTATATGCCATTTCATAGTGCTTTACAGTCCTCTGTAAGCAGTTTACAGAGTCAGCATATTGCCCCCAACAATTTGGGTCCTCATTTAACCGACCTCGGAAGGATAGAAGGCTGAGTCAACCTTGAGCCAGTGAGGATCAAACTGCTGGCAGTCAGCAGAATTAGACTGCAATACTGCATTCTAACTACTGTGTCACCAATTTGAACTACATTTCGTTGAATTCCTGGGAATATAATCATAATCCAAACACATTTTAATACATTCAAATCTTTTCAGTTTTGCCAAGACATACAATGGAAGCAAGGATATGAGATAATAAACAAGATACAGAAAAACTCTCCCCAAATAATTGTAAATATAGCCCTGTTCAGGCACTAGTTTACAGCAATACCATGAATCTTAAATATGCATAGATAGCTAAACATTGCATTGTTCTCTTCATGATCATCCAGGTAGATAGTGCAAGTTTCTACTGGAAGAGAGTCTCAATGCATAGAGTTACTGTATGTGTGGAGATTCATCAGAGGTTGAAACCCTGAATTATTTGTTTTTGGTTACTGTGAAGCTTTTGCTCATCTACAATGAGTCCCAATCCATACAGATTCTTGCAATGTAGGCAGTGGTGGGAGTCAAATAATTTAACAACTGGTTCTCTGCCCTAATGACCGGCTGGGTAGGTGTGGCTGGGTGGTCATGTGACTGGGTGGGTGTGGCCAACTCGACATCACTCTCATCAAAGTGCACTTTGCCACACCTCTCCTCTCCATGCCTGGCCTTGCCTCCCCCCTCCCTTTCCCCCCAGCCACTCCTTGTCACCCCCAACCTCGCCTCGCCCAGCCTCTCCTCAACTTACAACCACAATTGAGCTCAAAATTTATGTTGCTAAGTGAGAAATTTATTAAGTGAATTTTGCCCCATTTCACGACTTTTCTTGCCACATTTGTTAAGTTGTTAAGTTACTAACACAGCTGTTAAGTGAATCTGGCCTCCCCACTGACTTTGCTTACAAAAGAGGATCACTTGACCCTGGGAGACTACAACCATCATAAATGTGAAACAGTTGTCAACCATCTGAATTTTGATCACATGACCGTGGGGATGCTGCAACGGTCATAAGTGTGAAAGATGGTCATAAGACACTTTTTCCAGTGACATTGTAATTTTGAATGGTCACTAAATGAACTGTTGGAGAGCAAGGCTTATTTGTACATAAATACAAAAAGTTTCTTTGCTTGCAAAAAGCTGTCCTAAATACCAATCATTAAATTAGAAATGGGGGAAATACACACTGAAGATCAATGACAGTCACAGCCATCATGGAAACTTAAACCATTCTGTCCAAATACCTTCCTTTTCACCAGCAATACCTGCAACCCAGAGTTACAAATCAGGCAGGGTGCCAGAGCACCTTGAGGAATTTAAATACTATATGCAGAGAGTTCATTTAAGCTCTCCAGAAAGTGGGTGGGCACACTTGGGCTACAAAATGCCAAGCTAAAGAGACAAATTAAGCTAAAGAGACAAAGTATATAGGGGACCCAGGTTCAAGTCTCTGCCTTCCCAAGCTTGTCTGGATCACAATAAAAATAGTACATGCCACAGATATCTAAATAAACTTCAAGCCTGGTACCATGTTACTAAGTCTTATTATCATGAGAGAAAACTAAAACGAATTGGAGGGAGGATCCACACCCTTACCTCCTTTTTTTTTCATCTTACTATCAGTGAGCAATCATATGCCTTGTCCGCTTTGAAGCAATGCAAGAGACTCCTGTGCTTTTTCTGGAAATCAAGAAAGTCCAGTTGCCTCTTGAAAAAAGTACCTTTGGGACAACCATGACCTGGATGACTGGAGAATCCCCATAGACATAGAATCCCCTTAGCTCAGTGAACTGACAAAGCACCCTTTCCCACCCAGGAGAAGCAATTCTTGGATCCATTTGCACCACTTAAAGATAACCAGCTGGTCTCACTCACCTCACAAGATATCCTAAGGAAATCATCCAGATTTAAGGAAATATCACATGCTCCCAGCATTCCATTCCATTTTGCATTCCATCAAACTACTTCATTTTAGAATATCTGGTTGACCATTGCAGGAACCGAATACTAGACTAGATGGTCCTATGACCTGATGCAGCAGAGTATTTTTTTAAATGTTAAATAACTTAGAATAAGTCTTATCTCCCTTCTCTTCTGTAGCAAAATATATTGCAATAAGCATCATGCAACAATCAAAACAGCTTCACAATGCGGATTCCCCAGTGCCTGTGCTACACCACAGACAGTTGCCTATTTTCTTTTAAATGTGTGTATTTTCCTAACAAAACTCTTAGATTCCATTATTAGGTTTGCTACTCTTTGAATATAGAACACATGAGAATTGACAATACAAGTGAAGCCTATACCCTGGGATAGACAAAATGAATAATGTAAAAAGAAATGATATTGGTTTATCTGTTTATATTTGTCTAAAGTAGCCATAATAAAACACCTGTCTTATTGTTACCTGCAACAATCTTACTGGGTCCTTTGTGCTCTCACTATAGAATATTTCAGTGGATACAAATAAATCAGAAATAGAAATGACAATTTAAACTACATTTTCCTCCATCTTCTTTCTTTCTCTGTCTCTCTTCACATAGGCAGATAACTTTTCTTTGTGTTAATAGCTGAAGCGATTTCTTCCAAACTGAAGCCACAATGTGAAACAACATTTGCAAACCCAGCTTTTATAATAGACTACTTTAATGGCTGCCTCAGGCAGTGGATGCTGAAAATGTTAGCAGGAGATTTGCCTTAGTCAGATTGAGGGCTCAGAGCTTCCTGAAGTCTTCCAACCCTTTTTCTCACCTCCTCCACAACTCACCATTATGAATGGTGCAATCTGCAGTGAGCGTTGCTCAGAAACTAAAATCTATTGTAAATCTTAAAATACAAATTTAAAATACTTTTTTTTTGTAAATTTAAAATACCTTTTTTTTAAAAAAAAAAAGAACCCCCATTCCAAGGCAACAAAATCTCCCAGAATGTCCTGGCTCCACCTAATTTGAATAATTGCTTTGCCCAAGCTGGTCTGCACAATCAGTAAAATATCCAGGCTTCAGCCGATCAGAGATCATCTGTCTTTGAATTAGGAAAAGACTCTCCTAATATGCATCTGATACTTCAAATTCAGAGAGGACACTGTCCAGTGGATAAATGGATAATTTTACGATATCCCACCTAATTGTATACAACAATATTAAAATATAATGCATTATCAAAGGTACATTTGTCACTGGTGTTCCAATTGGCTTGTGCACATCAAAAAAGAAGGAATGTTGATCATCAAAAACACAATTTATTTTGCCAACCTTGAACATTTGCTTTACTTCATTCAGGGTCACGAGAGAACTTCTCGTGCACTTCAAGAACACAATTGATAAAGTTATTGGAAAGGGAAATCCAAAAGAAGCAGCCTGAAGCAACTCTGCTATGAAGACAGTTATAAGCTTGAAAGCAAGTTGGACAAAACATTATCAAGATTAATTTAAAAGCATGTGTGGTCATGAATAGGGAATGGAGACACAGCTCTGTAGTTGGGTTTTGAAATTGCTTCCCACAAAATATACTAACAGCCACTAACTTTGAAATGGTCTAAATAAAATGGGATTTGAAATGGTCTAAATAAAACAATGGATTAAAAATGAGATAAGATAAACTTTATTGTCATTTTCACTGGGCCCCATTAAAAATGAAATTCTGTTGCCTAAAAACTAGAGGATTGTACTCCAAACAACTATCAGACATGGCTTCGCTATATGTTTCTCTCATCAATTGCTAAATTGCTACACTAATTCAACAGTTGGTTAACCTAAGTCAGCTCTGAGATCAGGGAAATTCAGTTTTAACAGTGCTGGGTTTATTTTGGGTTAGCGCCCTCTTGGGTGACCGCTATCATTGGACAAAATGTGAGGCCCAGTCCCTTTAAGTAGTCCTCCAAGAAAAAGGGTTGGGGCTACAGAGTGAATAGAAAGGGGAAAAAAACACCTTAACTCTATTACTGAGCAGCCACTGAACCTACCTTCCTAACTCTACTTGGTGGCAAAGGCAACTAAAATACCTCTTTGTTCCCATATATTCACACAGGCTTGTAAAAATTAATACACTATAAAAATACTATTGAGTGGGCTTGCCTGTATAGATTATAGGACCCTGTCTGGTTGCTTATCCTGTTTTCTGAGCTCTGTCAATCCTGTCTGAGTATCCTATAGTCCAATGGTTATATTGGATTCCTATATTTGATTAACATAAAGTTGGGTGGTACCTTCTAGGTCATCTAGTTCAACCTTCTCTTCAACGTAGGATCCCCAATCAATGTTTATCCAATGAAGGCAAAACTCACCCCTTTGTGAAGTAGTCTTGTTTCTGAAAATAAATCATTTGAGGTTGATGAAGAGGTTGATGAAGAGAAAGAGTAGACCCCTTGCACAAGAAAAAGCAAGCAAATCCTATGATGGATGATATTTCGTTATCCAAGGGAAATGAATTTCGGGGTGGGAAGGGCAGAATTCTTGGCATTCTGCAGGGCAGAGTAGCTTGCTTCAGGCAGGCCTAGAGATGGCAGGAATTGGTGAACTGGTGTCTAAAATAGTGTTGCCAACCTCTTTAATAAGGTGGATTGAGCTGCAGACAACAGATGTCTTGAGTCTACCGTACATTGGGCATTAGTACTGTACATTAGTACAGTAAGAATCTTAGCTATATCTATTAAGGGCTTCTCTAACAATGAATTCATAGGCCATTTGTTGTTGTTGCTTTTGTGTTCCAATGAATTTCTTCCAGCCTGGTACATCTCTATTTTGCTAGCAGCAATATATACACTATATAAAAAATGCTAAATTCTGGTTCTAGCAAATTACCCAGCTAATTAAGTCGAATTTCAATAATACTCTGCAGCATAGCTAATAAATCATTGGGCTTTTATTTTCATTCTATATACCAAAGAGCAACAAAAGATGCATCAAAAACCAGGGATTTTTAACTGCACTTTACTTTTTCTCCTTGGGCTTAGCCATTACCCAAGAATGAAACCAGCTGTTAGCATTTCCAAGATGCAGTTAACTTGTAAAAGCAAGGTCTTGTTGGAATGGATGGAGATTGTGGAGTTTTTACACTTCTGAATGGGTTGTAAAGGAAGCATCTCTCTCATTTTGTGCATGTATAGGTCTACCACAACTTGAGCCTGTTACCAGAAGATGTTCACAACATCATAGCAATATAAACAAGCTCAAAACATTGCCCCAGTGTTGTAAATCTGAACCTCAGCATACTTCCATGAAATGGGAAAAAAAGCAGGAAATTGTTTTCATGATCAGACTGGTTTTCAAGAAACCAGCTTGTATAAATATTTTAGTGCAATAATAAATGAGAAAACATTTATGGAAGGAACTTTGCAAAACCACAGATCAATTTTTAGCTGTGTTCTCCTTTTCCACATGTTTGGGAGCAGCAGAGGTTCTAAGGAAAGGTTTTGTATTCAGAAATGAGCAGCCAAATTGTAGTCATTTTTTTATTTTATCTTTATCTAGAGACATGTATCAGAAGTGCCTCTTTAACCAAAGTTTTGCTTGATACTCTATGGCCTTTTGCTTCATTCCAGTTTTGTTTCTTCATCTGCTGGATATTTGGGCACTAAGCTAAAAAAAAAATCTGACACCAGGAGTTATTTGGAAAAATTAGTAGTGATTCTTTAGATACCTCCTATCTCCCACCTGACACACACACACACACACACACCAGTGCCTTCCAGACAAAGAAAGGATATGTTAGGATAGAGAAGTATAACTTCTTTCAAACAATAGGACTAAAGTTTGGTGCTTTCAAGATTCTTTTGGACTTCAAGGACTGCATGGGGCATGTCCAATGATATCAGCTGCATGGATGGGACTTTAAAAGATGGCTTTTATTTCAGAGGTAATGGATGGTTTGAAATGCTAAAGTTTCTGCACCACACAACCTACATATGCACATGGAATTTGTGGAACAAAAGCCAGGGAAAAGCACATGTCTTTCGCTTCAGATATTAGAGAAGTTAGATAACAGGTAATTTGATTCTCATGTTTCCTGTTTGTCTTCATTTAGCATTGCTTGAAGTGATGCCTGCATTCATGTATTATTCTAAATCATGATGGTTAATTGATTGTGACTTACCATGATATTCTAGATATTTATAAACTATGGGCACTGGGCCTTAGTTAAAGAGATCATTATTAATTATTAAACAATAATTGTCACCCATCAATGCCTTAGGATAACATTTGACCAAGGTGCCAGCAGTCTAATGTTGAGTTTGTGCACACATAATATTGATTATGTTGAATTGAATAGATTCACTCAGCACATTAAACCATAAGCTATTATTTATGAATTACAATTGACTGGGTTCACATTGCACACAAATCAAAGCATAGTGTAACTTAATGTGATGCTCAGATGCAGCCTATTTTAATTTCTACTAAGTTCAAACATTTCTTCAAACAGTTGATTGAACACATCCACAAAATTGAGCAAAGGAAAAATAGAACTGTTGCAAACCTCACTGGTATTTCAAACTAGATTGCTATAATAATGAAAACCAAATTCTCATCCCAATTGCTTTGTTTTGTTCATCTTGTATAATCATTGTTTAAAAATTAGTTTAAATCTTTAGAGGGGTGTTTTTTTAACTGTTATTATTCAGGAAAATATTATTTCTGAAGA
>JANHFL010008938.1:13868-25175 GCA_032468155.1 Oxyrhabdium leporinum | reverse complement strand
TGTTGGGTAGCCTTTCCCAATCTGTTCTGTAGATAACAGAACTCCCATCTCTTACCTTGTACATTTGCAAGACTTAAATGTCACAAAAAGATTCAGGGGGAGCAACAAGGAAAGCAATATTTCCTCTTCATATATCCCAGTGACTTTGGGAGCTATACTATGGGTTGTATTCATTTCTAGAAAAATACTCGTGACCTGGGCAAAGGATCAGACCAAATACAATCCATTGAAGAAGGAAACAGAAACTTTCTCTGATATTCTGCCAAAAAAATCCAACTGGATATTTACAACTGGAATAAGGTCAGCCTGGAAGATGTCCAAAAAATGTCCACAAAGCAACTGAGGAAGAACAGAGGGCAAGTATAAATAATACTGGTATTTATGATGTGGCTGGATTAAAAAATGTCTAGCTGCTGGTGTGGCCAGATGCAAAAGAAAGGTTTGATGTGGAAAAGACAGGTGCACCATTGCAATGTGGAGACTTAGCACCGTGAACCAGGGTTGTCAGAGCTGAAATTAACATTAACGTTCTGGGAATCTTGTGGGCAAGAAAATGACAGAGAATATTTGATGAGAAGAAGTAGGAGGGCCTTTCATTGGAGGTATTAATAGAGAATCATCATTTTGAGAGGCTTTAATATGGATCCCTGTACTGAGGAAATGTCCCTTTCCAACTCTAGGATTTCAGGCTAAAGATTAAACTGAAATACTAGATATTGGTCTGAGGCTTCATATATGCAAAAGCAGATTTCTGTAATGGAGAGTACCTCTCTATTTAGTAAATTCAAATATACATAACAAGTATGGGATTGCAAAGGCTAGTATTATGAAGACTTAACTGTAACTGTAGTGTTACATACCCATAGTTCACAAACATAAACTAGCTGGTGAGAAATGTTATGTCAGAAAAGGGAAATGTTCTGCTCCTTTTCAGTTGCCTGCCATTTTTTTCTTTATCAATATGGTTCTGGTGGAACTGGGCAACCTTACAAAACAAATAAATAAATATATACATCCATGGAAAATTATTTCACTTATCCATGATTTGGGGGCTTGTAGCTCTGGTCTGTCCACCATACTAAGTTTGCATGAACATACAGCTCTTACCTCCACCCTGATTTTCCAGCAATTGTCAACAGTCCACCTTCTTCCTGGACATTATTTTAATGCAAATTTTCATTATGGAGTAAATAGAGTGAGGAAACAAAAGATCCCAGCTCATCAAAATTCAGCTTGTTCCTGCATTTTTCTTATAACAACCAGAATTAGAATTAGCAATGAAGATATCATAGTGGTGAATAGCTTCTGCCTTTTAGGAACAACAATCAATAGTAAAAGGAACAAGAGGTAAAAAAAAAATACGCCATAGACTAGCACTTGGTAGAACAGCAATGAGAATCTTGGAAAAGTTATCCAAATGTGATGTCTCTATACCTGCAAAGATCAAAATAGTAAAAGCCATGGTATTCCCTGTGATACTTTATGGATGTACATATCAGACTTTGAAAAAACAGTATAGGAAAAGTATTGATGCTTTTGAACTTTGATGTTAGATAAGGCTCCTGAGAATATTGTGGACAGCCAAGAAAACAAATACATTGTCAGGCCCAAGGAACCAAGAACAACACAAGGAGTTACTTCAGACTAGGTCCTTTATTGTTGCTTGCCTACAGACAGAAATCTTGCAGGACTAAAGCACTTATCTGCAGCCCTCAACTTCATTTCGTGACTGTTCAGTTATAACGGCACTGAAAAAAAAGTGATTTTTGACCATTTTTCACACTTATGACCTTTGCAGTATCCGCATGGTCAAGTGATCAAAATTCAAACAGTTGGCAACTGATTCGTATTTATGATGGCTGCAGTGTCCTTGAGTCATATGATCTCCTTTTGTGACCTTCTGACAAGCAAAGTCAACGGAGAAGCCAGATTCACTTAATAACTGTGTTACTAACTTAACAACTGCAATGATTCACTTAACAACTGTGTCAAGAAAAGATGTACTATGGGGCAAAATTCACTTAACAAATGTCTCATTTAGCAACACAAATTTTGGGCTCAATTGTGGTCATATGGAGAGAACTAACTGTATTAGATATACTCTGCAAACTGCTGGTGGGGATCCTGCCTTTGCCCTCTTCCTGACTACCAAAGATTCCAAACTATGTTGTTCCTTTGCTCTTTGTGAAAGAGTCTCTCCCTCTTTCAACACTGGCTTACATTCCACCACATGAATGGATCATCAAACAGATCAACCCAGAGTTCTCAGTCAAGGCACAAATTAATAGGTTTAAGTTTATCCTACTAAATGAAGACTAAGCTCTTTGGAGAAGGCTCTAAGGCCAGGAAAGATGAAAGGAAAGACAAAAAAGAGGATAACCAACAACAAGGTGGATGGACTCAGACTGAGGCTGAGTACATTGTTGGAAGACCTGAAAGACCAGGTTAGGGATAGATTGTCATGGAGAAAATCTATATTTGCGGTTGCTAGGAGTATAAAATGACTTGATGACACATAAACAATCAAGTAATTGGTGATATTTTAGTCAGTTTCCAGACCTCTAGAATCTAAACCCTCAAATCCTGTAAACTCAAGTTCCAGTTATTTATGGTTATTTCATTATTTGTGGTTGCATCCAGGAGTACAGCCATCAGAAATAACTAGGCCTACCTATTCAAAATCTCACACAATTGTACAACTCGACATAGGATTTGTAAACTAAATAGAACTAAGTTTACAGCCTCAAATTTTAATTAACAGAAAGTGTATATTTTCATTTTGTTACCTCCAAAGCTTCTCACATATAGTACCTCTGAACATTTTGACAGACAAGCGAGGTGCAATCTTGTTCTTGCTTACACGTTTTTCTTGATTAATCCAGTGATTTACATATGTGAGAATACTAGGAATATGTTCAGAATCTTAACAGATAGCGCAGGCCTTGGGGGGGCGGGGTAGATAGGAGCAGTCAAACTTAAGAAGGAGCTACAAATCACACATGTAATTAAAATTTCAGTTCAGATCTTATATTATACCTACACAGAAGATCTTCTCCGGGGAGACCAGGAAAATAAATGCTTAGAAAGAAGATCTATGAAATGCTGGAGCCCTTAGATATATTGACATGTCAGCATTCTTCCAATCAGAAAGAAATGTATCTTTATGCTCAAGATGTTCTAGGAAAGACACAATATAAGGCAGGGACAGGCAATGTGTGGACTTTGCTGTATTGTCATTCCCTGCTATTGGCCAGGCTGACAACAGTTCCACAATATTTATCATATGTTGCCCAGAGCCTTAGAGGTGACATGATTTTTAAAAATGCTTTCAGTGTTCCTATAAACTTGCATTAGTTTAATTCCTGGCAAGGACATTTTTTATTTCCATTAGGTAGTTGTTTTTTATTTGAAGTCTTCAGAAAGCCCTTAAGTTCCACATTCTTTTATAAAAAAAGCTGAGAAAACTCTACCCAAATATTGGTTTGTGAAATTTCTAAGGTCCACCAAAGATTACAACTGGAGTTGCTGGCAGACTTGCTTTTTTTAAAATGCCTAGAAATTAGCATCTTTTGTCATTACAAATGCTAATATCATTTTTTATTAGCACAGTTTGCTGTAAATTTGCTTAATACTTGATCAGTCATTCTGTGGTAATACTTGATTCAGTTATTCTTGTCAAAGGTTGGGTCAGGATAAGATCTGATAGACATAAACATGGACAGCACTTGTCCCAAAGGTGCTTTTTCCAAAAGGCAATGGGATTATTTTTTTGTTGTTGTTTTTCCCCCCCTCTGAAAATGCTTATTTTCTCATCCAAGAAGTTTCTTCAGTTCAGTTCAGTTCAGTTCAGAAAGTCCAGTTGCCTTTTGGGAAAAAGGAGCCTTTGGGACAACCGTGACCTGGATGATTGAAAACCTCTATAGATATGGACAGCACCTAAACAAATGAAGAAGTTTATTCTAAATGCTAAGATATTTATAGGGCTATAATAGTGTGAGTAAGTATGTATAAGTGAAAATATACATGCATGCACACGCACACACACTCCTTAATTCCCTCATTTTCACCTGTGCTGGATTTCGGCCTCTTTCCCCCCCTCTGTTTCTCACTGACTGATTTTGGAATACCTGTGAGTTTTCCTGGCTGTTCTGCTGCCAAACAAAACCTTTAACTCACACAGTTTGAATCACCTTAAACATGACACTATCCATTCTCCTGGTCTCTCCACATGTTCAGATGCTGCTCCAGGATTTTCTTCCTGATCTTCCTCCTCATTCAAGACTGGAATCTCTGGACTTGCAGTCTTATATCACTACACATTTCCCAAGTGATGTTCACCTCAATGGCAAGTCCTGTAGCATCTGCAGCATAACCACCAACACCACACCTCTATCTTCTCTGTTTTTCTTTCCTCTTTTAATACCCTATATATCCATGACATATGTGTGTCACTGTATAGGTACCTTCCAGCTTTTCCCTCTTTTTCCCTCTGTGGAGTCATCTGCCTTCCCTAAAAATAACGTGACCTTGGCACAGACTCAACTGCTTCCCTTCAACCAGGCTCCTCAACCTGCCATAAAACCAGAACACTACAAAATCCAGGTAGCTCTTAGTACCAGCTTCTCCAAAGAACCCTACCAGCCTTCAAGAGCAAAACCGACAAAGGAGTGTTGTGACATTTCATTGATGGTGTCATATGTTCTCATGGACCCCAGTCCATTTCAATTCTGGAATTTCATTATGGGATCATAAACCAAGGTGGCAGAGTTTAATAAATAGCGATGTCTGAAAGAAATACAATGTAGAAGACAGAGGTAAATATGGTTGCAAGTGGCATTATTGCAATATGTACTTTTTGTGCTTCATTTTTCTTTAACTTTTGCTAGGCCTTCACTTCATCCATATAACCACCTGTTGGTAACATTTTGAAGCACCAGGCACCAAAAACTAATCATTTTTCAAAATTAAACATTAAAATAAATATCTTGCAAGTTCACCATATCTCATAAGGTTTCAGAGATCTCAGCTTTGCAATTCTATAGAGGAATGCAAACATTTTCTACAAACATATGCAAGAATATCACTCTCATGAAACTGCCTAAAGTCTCACAAAATGTTCTAGGTCTCATCTGACATCGCCTGTAAGAAGACCACAAAAGACTAGGAAAATTATAAGATGTTGATAATTAAATAATAATTTTGGCAAGTACTACCTAGGGGTGTTCAAGGCACCCCTATATTATAGGTGCCATAGCCTGAAGTGGACTGGGGCCTGCAAAAGCTTTTATTGTGTTTTTTGTTGGTCTGTAGAAGATCACATCTAGCAAGGCTGCCTGAAATCCACATACAATTCCAGAAAAGTAAAGTCTAGTGCAGGGCATTATAACAGCAAATTAACATTACTTTCCTGTAATCAACAACTCCAGAAGGTTAACATAAGGCTGGCGCAGCTATAACTAACTGAGGTGTGTCAGGTCTCAATAAATCTAATATCTCATTTTCACATGTGGAATAAGGGAAAAGAGACCTTTAGTTAAATCCAGGCTACACTTCCCAGGTAGAATCTCTTTGAGGAAGGGATGTAAAACTTTGTTCATGCATGAACATGCATGAAATAGTATAAATTTTGTCTGACATTGTACAGGGTTTCCTGCCTGAGCAGGGGGTTGGACTAGAAGACCTCCAAGATCCCTTTCAACTCTGTTATTCCATTATTCTGACATGTTAATTTGCATGTCTGTGATACATGCAAGCTGAAAATAAAAAAAAAATGAGATGATAGTGATTTTATGGTGGAGACAGAAAGGGATGATGTGAGCTATGGCTTTGCCACCAAATGTCCCTTTCGTCAATTCCAATAAGACGTTTTCTTGAATAGAGGCATGAAAATACATGGGAACATCATTCTTCCAAAAAGGTGTGAGCCCTTCCCTCCTCTGTTTCACTTTGAAAAAATTAATGAACATTTCAGGGAACCTTTGACAAGTACAGCCTGTGAAAAGCAGTGAGAAATAAATAATTATTCCCTGGCAAGGCCATAGCTTTATAGCTAAGGGATGACGAGAAAGCTGCCTGTAATTGAGCTTAAGTAGTATCGTAACAAAATGACTTAAGAATTGAGCCTTGTTACAAATTGCCACATGTTTGGCACTCCTGAAGAACACCCACTAACAATGATGTATTTACCGTGTTTCATATTCCTGCTGAAGCCACTTAATTCAGAAAGATAGAGGAGGCCCAGGGGTGAAGTTGACCTTGAAGCTCAGCCAGTGCTCTCAGGCTCATTGAATAAAATCACATTTTCTTCTTCTTGGAAAGGCCACAAACTTCTCTGCAGAGAAGGGAGATATCTTGGCTTGTCAGTGACCTAATTATCTAACGAGCACCATAGCAGGAGGGGATCAACTCCTTTTTTAGCTTAGAAACACAGAGGATACCATCACTCACCAGTTTATTCTCAAAGAAAAGCTCCTTTAGGAAACTCAGGATTATAACAAGGCTTGGGGTTAGTCTGATGACTCCCTAAGATTCTTTCAATTGTGCAAATATTGATTCTAAAATTTTGAAAACTTAAGCTCTTGGGGACGCAGTCTTGTGCTTCTTCCTCCTAAGACTTGCCAAAGAGCACTCGTCAGTTTGGTATTGTGAATGGAGGCAACTTGAAGAGACCCAGGTTCAAGTTCCCAGTCAAACAAAACATTCAGTTCAGCTCTTTGGATAGATCAGTACATCAAATTCCAGTGTACACATTTGTTTGGAGGATAACATAACTAGGAGGGGGAAGAATCATAAATATCTCCTGGAGCTCTTATAAAGAGGCAGAATGTAAAAAATAAATGGGCTTCCTGTTGTCCCAAGGAAGGGGACAGCTTTTATATAATATTGTCTTCAGAATTAGCTAAACTTCTTAGACACTTCAAAAGTATAAATCCCATGTGAGAAAATGCAAAGCTATGAATGGCCAGAGAGATTCTTGTGTTGTCACTTGATCAATCAGAGGAATGACAGCCATGTGATTCAGCTCTTTGTGATAATTCATTAGAAATTGAATGTTTCTGGCTAGTTCTTTGATTCTGCAAACAGTCTTATGCAAAAACAAGTTTTTTTCTCCATCCAAGCTCCCTTCAGATGTATTGTGATTACAGCTCACAAAAATCCACAAGCAGCCAATGGTTTCCTCCATTGGTTTGGCTAGCACTGAATGCCATTTGTTCCTCCTTTCCCAAAACATTTACTCTCTTTTCCTTTCTAACTGACCACTAAGCTACTACATATATTTTTAAAAGTTTTCCAGAGTTCTCTTTTCCTTTTATATTGGATGGTTACCTACCTGCAGCAACTTGCACAAATAATAATTTTTAAATTGTCTCTAACAGTCCCAACACAGAGTGTATAACAGCAAGCTGATCTGATATTATCAAATCATATGCAAAACTGATCAAATGGCTGTTTTTCCTTTTTTGTATATGTTTAAGAATTTTGATTACAATAGTTAAAAACTAATATATATTAACCTAAAAAAAGAAAATGGTAAAAATACAAAGTGCAAGAATACAGAAAGAAGAAAAAGAAAGAATATAATAAAGAAAAAGATATATATAAAATGCCTTTCAACCTTTATAATAAGAAGTGTAAACAAATTAAGTAACTCTTCAACCCCTATAAGGTTATATACATATATGTTTTCATCCAATATCCTAACACATCTAAAAATAAATCAATAAAATACAAACTTTTTAATCCTAGAGTCAGCAGAAGTCCACAAATAGTTGTTAGTACTTTGCAAAAACTGTTTTATTTTAAAGTTGATAAATAAACCATCTTTAAGTTTTTTCCTTTTACTTCTATCAGTCGTAATTTTTAATTCATTCAAATATTATTGTAATATTTGATACTCTTCAATTCTTCTTTATTCCACTGTACAGATTTCTTCAAAGGTTGACAAACTTCTTTTATAGATCCAATAAGAAAACATTTTCCAGGACACTCTCTTGGTTTGTCATATGTATTTCCCCTTTAATTTTTAAGGCTTGTCAGTTACTTTTGCATATCCAATAAAAGCATTGTTTTCCAAAACATCCTCTTTGCCATGTCATTTGTGGTACCACTTTTGGTACTTTCTCTGTCTTGTTAGACAAAATTAGCTCCACATCTTTTATTAGCATCTTTTATACATAATTACATGGAATCAAATATTATATCATATCATACTTATATTATATTAATTATCAAGCTTTTTTCACCCATCGTTCTCATAGAGAGGCTCTATTAGTCACACTGTTGAGGTTGTAGCTACTAATTTCTGCCTATTCAAATACCTCCTTTAATAATTTCAGTGTTACGTTTGTGTCATTTTGTAAGTCCCAATGCTAATCAACACCCAAAGCAGGCTTGTATTTTTTCTTTCTACTAAAAATCTTTAGTCCTCTAGTGTCTAAAGTTATAAAGTTGCCTTGTCCTTGTTATGAGCCAAGATAGCCAAAATAACCAATTTCTCCCAAGAAGCTATATATTTTTATACTTAATTCCAAAATCTTATAGTAAAAATCAATATTCCAAATTTAATTGGACCCTTAATCCATTTATAACTTTCTTAAATCAAAATCTTATTTAGTTTTTTATTGTTTATCTCAAATTCTTTGTCCTTAAGGTTGCAATTAATTTTTCTCTTGTTCAGCGTTGAAGCTAAACTCATCTAACAAGTTTTTAAACATGTCATTCTGAAAGTCTCTAATAGCTTTACAACTGTTAATAGGTAATTTCCAAAAGTGATTAGAAAATGAGGCTTTCAAATTTAGTGCATTTTAAAAGGCTCGGCCACAGTTGCAAGCAAGATGGCTAATCCTTTCATCTCTTGACAATCAAGGCCACAGATGACCGCTGTCCTGCAATCTCCTCCTGAGGAACAGCTATCAAGACCATATGTGAGTGAAGTCCTATTGTCTTCTTATCCAGAGAAGTTCCAAAGAATCAATCTACTCACCAATTCCTTGGTGTTTCCCACAGTCATTTGCTCTGCTTTTGTGAAGATGTCGTCAGTCACCATGCTTCTCTGGAAGTCCAAATGGCCTCGTTTTTCCAATTGATTTCATCCACACTTTAATATAGGCCAGATCATAACAATGAGCATAGCAAGGATCCCAGGAAGGTTTTTTATTGTACTAAAAGTAGGAACTTGAATGCCTTTCCAAGTCTGTTTCTGTTCCAGCTTTAACTAAACAAAATCAAGTTGGGTTTAATTTGAGTTGCTTTCTTAGATTCCCTCTGTAATCTTTTCTGCCAGAAAGACTAATGTGATGCTTATGAAAGAAGACTTAACTGTAGTTTTCCATACCACTGTAATTTTACATAGTACAAATGCTAAATCCCAGCTTGTGAAAATGTTTCCTCAGAAAAGGGGATTGTTTTGTCCTTTTCTGGTTGTCCCAGGATGATTCATGTTCACAAGATGGCATTGACTATTCAAAGTGGAAATTGAAAGAGGCTGTCTACCAAGTGCGAATATTGAGAGGCACAAAATCTAAATATACCCAAAAGAAAAATTACACCAGCCATGAGATGTTGCCAGCAGACTTTTAAAAGAAGCCTTTGATTAACTCTTGGAGGAATTAGTAATCATCATCCACCAAGATACAACTTAGACAGGCTTCTGTCATATTAGCAGAATCAATACCATTGCAGGCAGGAGATAGTTAAACTCAGAGTAGCAGAGCAATTAGGCTAGAAAACAATTCTCAACATTCCATTCCTGTTTGAAGACAGATGCCAACATAGGGAGGGGAGGTTGAGGTTCAGCATGTGTGCCTTTGCTGCATGCTACTTGTATGATTATTTGGCTATAAGCTATAAAGAAAAAAAAATCCAGGTTCCTAGAAGATCTTTGTGTCTTGAGTGTTGTCTGATCAATCTGAAAAACGCATACAGATGCTCAACTCCATTTCAGCCGCCCTTGCAGCTCTCAGAATTTTCTTGCTAAATCCAGAGCAAATACAGGGATGTAACTTTAACATTTATATTACAGGTTTTCGTACAGTCCTTTCCCCAATTGTATAAATAACCTGAACATTTCAGCCCCTATACTCTTCAATGACACCATCAGTTTTTGATAACTTTCTCGTAAGTGCCCTTCCCTCCCACATACAGACCAAAGTGGTTGTTCACCAAGTCTTTGGTGAGTCTGTACTACTTTATCCTCAGTTCCATTCCTCCAAGCCATTCCAGAAGGATGCTACGTTCAATAGTATCAAAAGCCATGGAGAGATCCAGAAGGGTCAGGATGGTTGCACTGCCCCCATCCTGAGCCATCAAGCTATATCTCAAAGGCAAGAATAAAAAAGAGGTCTAAGGAGAACTGTATCTTCAAGCAAGTAACACATAATGTAGTTGTGTGTGTGTGTGTGTGTGATGGTTACAGCTGCTTTCTCCCAATGGCTTCTGATTTCTGAGCCTAAAGCAGTACTGCTTGGTCTGCAAGGGCATACAGGTACTTGTATCACAATCCCAAGGGACTATTATGATAGTCTTTCTATGAAAAATATTATACTGACAGATTTTTATAGTTGCTGAATGCTAACATCTGATAGGGAGGGAAGAAGGCAGGGAACTCTGGTTATATTTTATTTGTTCAGTGCAATTTTTTTAAGGGGCATGTCGGTATTTATTGAAACAGGAATGTTCACTGACATCCTTTCACACAGCTGCTCCCAAGGGCTGCAGTTTAGCCGAGCCCCATCACATTCTTCAACTGGGAGCAGCATTTTTCCTTTTTGATTTTGCCTTCAAATAAGAAACGCCAGAGAAGCTGAGATGCTGTGGGGATATATGGAAGAAAGTAGATAATCAAAATTATTTTTTTAAAAAAAGAAGGGAAACTTTTTAAAAAAATGTATACCCAGGTCCAAAGTATCTATGCAATGCTGGTAATGATGTTTCTCTAATGCTAGCTCTTTCTATTAACACAGTTGCTGATAAATTCATCCACATGATGATGATGTTTACCAAAGTGGTCCAACTTTAGGTTTCCAGACTGAATCATTCTAATTTGTCTCCAATCTCCCAGCAGGCATAGAACAAGCAAAACCCAAAGCAATAATTTCATCCAATAATTTCATCCATTATGAGATTCAAGTTGACCACAGAAAACTACTTGATAATCTGTGATCAATCCCTATGTCTCAGCTTAACCTGCTACATAAAATTACTATTGTGTAGAAAAATGAATTATGCATACTGTGGGGAAAAGGGAGGAGGAGGAGGTGGGTTTTTTTTGTTTTTTGTTTTTAATTATTATTATTTTGCTGCCTGTGA
>JANHFL010008938.1:0-13685 GCA_032468155.1 Oxyrhabdium leporinum | reverse complement strand
GAGGAGGAGGAGGAGGAGGAGGAGGAGGGGAAGGGGAAGGGGAAGGGGAAGGGGAAGGGGAAGGGGAAAGGGAAGGAGGAGAAGGAGAAGGAGAAGGAGAAGGATGATCTACAGCTGAAGAAAAATAAAATGTCTTGTCTCTGACATTGAAAAGACAGAGGAAAAGAGCTGACCCAACAGAAAGAAGTGCTAAAGGGTTGCTAAGCTATCATTCAAAAGAGACTCAGCAGAAAGAATGATGCTGGAATCTGTCCAATAATTACACTTTACAGACTTTAAACAGATATCATTTTAGATGGAAATATTCCATGAATTAAAAACCAGCCTGTTCAACCATCAGTTATATTGTCACTGTTATCTTATGTGCCTAACATTAGCCAAAAAAAAAATCCAAAGGAGAAAATGGCAAAGAAAGTTCAATGCATTGTGGGGCCACATATTCAAGCCAACAAAATCTAGGAAGAACAGTGAATGGAGCAGGATTTAAGAAAGCAGCTCCATATGGTGGTTATTATTATATGGTAAGTCACTTTATGCAAATCACTGGTTGCACTTGGAATATTTTATAGATGCTCCTTCAAAAATACTGAATCTTTCAGTTTTCAAGGCCTCTCTCATTCAAATAGTATTATTAAGCTTTGCATAATTGATTTGGTAAAAGTATTGTTACCTCAGAATGTCCTTCCACTCTAATCCTAAAAAACAACAACCCTGATATGAGTTAATCCAATATTTTCTGATCCTATATTTAAATCAGAATTCTCTATTGACTTAATTGTTTTTAAAATCTGTATTGAAGTGGTAAGGCACAAGGAATGACCACAGCAGCATCTTTCTTCCCAGGCTTCTTTCAAAGTGGTTCTCCTTTTTCCTTTGTGGACAGTTCCAGCTGGCATTGGTTGGGAAGGCAGCTCTAACCCTAATCCCCTGTGATATAGAGTGATTCAGGATTCTCACTGTCTTCTTTCACCTTTGTATGAAACCACTGGGGAGGTCATTCAACAGCAGGAGAACTGATATCATCAGCAAAGGATGCCATTTGGGTGCTGACCCAAGACTTGACATTGTGAGGCTGCACTTGAGGAAGAACCAACGTCATCTTAGCAAGGCAAAGTAGCTTTGGACTCCCCCCCTCGCCCAGCTGGTGATGCATCATCTTTGATTCTCACTTCCCCATTCAGAGTTGGTGCACAGTTTAGAAGTCCTACCTGACTCACAACTCCCACTCAATTAGCAGAAGGCAGCTATGGTTAATGGGGCTTTACATAGATTCATCTTCTGTACCAATTGCACCCATTCCTGAATTGGGAGGCCTTACTCACACTTACTCAGGCTGTGGTCACTTTCTGGTTGGATAATTACAGTATTGTAATGCTGCTAAATGGGCATTGCAGTAATATAAAACTGGTCCAGAATGTGGTAGTATATGCAGTTTCAAGTGTCCCTCAGTTTGACCATAAGTCACTACTAATGCAACAGTTCCTTTGCAGATATAATACAAGCTGCTGGTTACTACCTTTAAAGCCTTGCACATTAAAACCTTGCACCAAGCTATTTGATGGGTCACCTTCTCCCTGAGGGTGTATGTACCTGATCCACCAAGTCCCTTACTTAACTATTGTCACTTTGAAAACCTAGAAAATGCGCCTTTTCCATAGTGGCCCCTGTTCTCTGGGACACCTCAGGTGTAAGGCTAGAGCCCACTAATTCTAATTCTTGATGAGTAGGGAGATACTCTTTAGGGGGCCAGGATTTGTTTTTTGCACATTGCTTTATTTGTGTATTGGTTTGTCTTGGTTTTTATTATTATTTGTGAGCCATTCAGAATTGTGACACATACAAGAGACATACAAGCCTTTTAAATAAAATAAATACATGTGGCATTTATGAAGAGAAGATGCCTTTATCCAGTACAAATATTTGTATTTATTTAATTTATACCCTGCCTTTTATTATTTTCACAAATAACCCATAGCAGCAAACATATCCAACATACCTTCCTCCTATTTTTTCCACAACAATAACCCTGTGAGGTGAGGTGGACTGAAAGAGAATGACTGGCCCAAGGTTGCCCAACTGACTTTCATGGCTAACTAGAACTCACCATCTCCAACTTTCTAGCCTAGTGCCTTAACCACTAGATCAAACTGGGTCACAATTACAATCTGCATATTTTACAAACTCTCTTGAAACATGTGCCAGCCCTCTATAGAATCTGCCACACATTCAACATAGCAGGTTAGCAAATTGAGACTTACGCCCTCTTTTCCCTCCGGTACTTGTTCACTTAGTTAATCATACCTGTAGTTTTCAACTGCCTCACTATTGCAGAATGCATTCAGGCATATATTTAAAAAGCATTATATATCTGATACAATTCTCTGTCTATTCATACCAAAATTGCAATAAACCTTGAAATCTTCAGAATACTTTCTGTCTTGGAGTTTCAGACACTGCACCCCTCATCAGCATCGGTCATCATGGCTTATTTATACATTCTCTTTCCCTTCCGAAGAATATTAAACAAGCATCCCTAAGAGCTGGGTGAGGTTAAGCTTGGGTCTTGGCTATTTCCTGGCTGGCTTCAGTGAAACACGCCTCTGTTTTCTGATGAGGCTCATTGCTTATTCTCAGTAGACTAAGTAGATCATTTCTGCTAATCCACCCAACTGCCAGTAATGTGCATCCAGCCCAAAATTGTTCCTGAGGGACAAATGAGGTAAAAGTTATTGTTTAAAAGCCTTTTAATTAAAAGTCATTATCTTAGGCCATAAAATCCCTGGAGGTGTACTCAGGCCTCACTCAGAAAGGCATGCATGCTATCAAAGACATGGTTAATTTATCCGACTTGCTATTTTGATTTGGTTTTAAGACCAGCTAGACTAAACTAGAAAAGACTTTTTACACCACAAATGGCCAATACTTTTTTGAATGAAACAACTGAATCCACATTAATCATCAGTTACATAACGGGATAACCAGGTTTGGCAACCTCAGAATGAAATTATCTGTAAATAGATTACTACAATCAGAACTCCTGCAAAAAAATTGAAAGCCACAACCCCCTGCACCACAAAGAGAAGAAAGAGATGTAAGAACCAAAACTTGTTTCTACTATACATGGGGTTTGCATTTTACATTTGAGAATTGCTGGATTATTCTGAATAGCTGTAATTCTTGTAATAATTATATTTATCAGACATCTTCGAATCATGGTCTGCAATGTCTTTAGTTCTACTCCCCAATAGAAGAACCAGGTGCTCAGTATCTCTGTTTTTCTCTTAGAATCTGTTCCCACTGATCCACAGCACCTCAAGGCAGGACAAGAAGCAATGGATGGAGACCAATCAAAGAAAGAACCAACCTAGAATTAAGGAGAAATTTCCCGACAATTAATCAGTGGAACTGCTTGCCTCTAGAAGTTGTAGGTGCTCCAACATAGGAGGTTTTTAAGAAGAGATTGGATAACTATTTGTCTGAAATGGTATAGGGTTTCCTGCTTCAGCAGGGGGTTAGACTCTCCTAGGTCCCTTTCAACTCTGGGATTCTGTTATTCTGATATTGAGGAGATCCCATTCGTCAGAATCACATCTGTGATAGAAGACAGATTGCCATGGAGGCAGCAAATTTTACACCAGCAGAGTTTTCTGCCAACTCAAGAACGGTTGGGTACTGCTTTAACTTAAGAGCAGAGGAATCTCTTATGCTGGCTCAGACTTGTGTTTTCTGACATCATTGTTTTCTGATGTTTGAAAATCAGAATCATGTAGAAAACATAACAAATCATCCAAATTCTTCATGAAAACATTACAAATGATAAATGCCCCTAAACATAAAGATGGAATCTGGCATAAATAAATGTCTAGCAAATAGTGTCCTTCATTCATTTAGGACAGTGAGACATTTACTTGACAATTCCTGCAGAGGCTGACTCTTGGGTTGTAGGAAAACACCGATAGTCTCATCTTCATGTTATGCAAGTAGATCTGCATTGAGCTGGATTGTGGACATCCATACTTTAGGTTGACAAAATGGAGGTGGATGGGTCAATATGGGAATGGATTCATGCTGGATAATTTAGGGACCTTTGGGTGGTTAGCTGTCCTGCTGATCAATAGATTTGCAGTCTTGGATTCTGTCCCACTTGGTGTCTGTCCATCCTGCATTTTTGTACAGTTTCTTCTCACTGTAGTCATGTATGCTTATGTTCATTCCATAAAGAATTTTCTCTCTCACTCCTCTTCTGATACCCAGGAAAATATTTTGATTCAGGACTGCCCTGAAATGCTTAGGTTTTTTTTTTGTTGTTGTTGTTTTTTTTGGGGGGGGGGCGGTTAAGAGTGGCTGCCTCAGAGGCTGAGCCATACAACCAAAAGGTTACTTCAGAGTATTTCATTTCCTCTAGGTGAACAGTAGGCGACAGCAAGGCAGCAGATGCGAAGTTCAAGAATGAATATTTCATGATAAACAAGAAACCTCTGTAAACATCAAGTACAGATTTATAATTGATGAAGAATACATCAGGGATTTTACCATGTTCTGAAATTCTTGACTTCAGAAAACGATCCAAAAGTTATCTGTTTTTGAAATGCAGCCTATTCACCTGATGCATTCTGTTAGGTCTCCTGAGGAATTGTCCAGCAACAGAACTTTAACAGATAATAAGATTCATGCAAGCTAATTTGAAAAACATGAATGGGAAGCAGATCTGAATGTTGTGGATTGGAAATTATTACAATCCGTCCCTTGCAACTTTAAGATTATAATGAATTCTGAATGCCATTGGGAATAAGAAAAGACCTCAACTGTGTTTTAGAAATATGCTTCAATGGAACAAAGGATAAAACATATTTTTGTGTATCAGACTGTAAGACAATCACTACAGGGATGATATACAGGTAGTATTCAATCTAATTATAAAATTTATAAAACTTATAGTTCATTTTCTTACCATTAGTAAGAACTGACTACTACTGCAAAGAGAACTCTAAAATGTTTAATTTGTTTAATAAATTTAATTTACAATATAAAAATGATGCCAGTTTTATCTGAATCAAGCTTAACTCATGACTTCGTGGATATTCCCTATAGTTTTCCTAGATATGATAAGGAATTGCTTTTTTCTAAAATGGTTAGTGATTTCCCAGTTTAGTTCCTGAAGATCTTAGAAAAAAGTACTGATTGTCCAGTCTCAGTTAGTTTTTTAAGTTCAACGAAAGTAAACTCAGTTTTAAGCAAGACCCAATTTCTCTAGCACTTCAGGAATGGAGCATTGTCCACGAGAACAGCACCAACCTACTGAAATTATTGAATTACAATAAAACAGGTTGCATCTTAAAGCCAGGTTGTTGCTGCCCCTGCTCTTGTGCAGCCTTGTTTGTTCTGTGAAAAAAATAAGAGGATATTATACCGAGACTATTGCTTTGTTTCAGGTGGCCCACCTCTTCGACTCTAATCATTAAAAAGTAACAGTAGTGTTCCATGTTCAAAAAATTTATGTGAAGATTCTGCCATTTATCATGAGAACACCAAGTCTTGTGGCAAGTCCATTTTTATCTCTTGCTCCTTGTGTGCAAGTTGCTTGAGCAACTGAGAGAGATTAAGGAGAAGAGATATTTCCAAAGTGGCTGACAAATATCCAATACAGAATGTCTTTCTTTCTGCCAACAATGCTGCTGCTTAATTCACCACACTGTGTTATTAATATTCTGGGAGAAAATTCATGGCAATAAACTGGTTGAAATTGAGATATAGACATTAGTCCTATAATGCATGTCATCAGTGTCTGAAATATAGCTGAATTGCATTCTACTACCTCATGCCTTTCTGAAGCTTTGTATTTCCACTTCTATAATTCTCTAGTCAACATGTAAATTTGGTAATGTGGGACATGGTGTCTGCTTGCTTCTTTCTGTAAATGATAATTTGAATTGCTTGTCATTATGTGTTTATTTGGAGAGCAAAGAAAATTAAACAATGACACATTGCGGGAAATGTCAGCAAACACAATGCCATTTGAATGACAGAGGACAACAGGAGATTTATTTACTGGATACTGAGAAGACCTGTCTCTTTGTAAGGAAAAGATCCACCAGGGGCACAAAAATGCTGGGTGGGTACAACAGGAAAAATAGCACATATCTTTCTCAGCAAGAGGAGCTAAGCTCTAGATAGACAGACACACCCTCTTACAATCCAGGCTTATTTGAGATGGAATGATACCATGGAATATAATGATAACCAAAACTCTCGTTAATTTAGTGCCAAGACAAAGATTCAAACTCTTCCATTTTGCTCCATAAATGAAGGGGGGAAAGGCAAAGAGAAAATATGAAGAAAGTTAAGTGAGGGGAGCACTATCCCATTCACAATTTAATCTGAGGTGAAAAGTCACTTATTTTTGTTCTTTTTTAAAAAAAGCTACAGTACTATGCTTGCAAGGCCCTTTAAGAGCCTTTCTCCTCCATCCCTCACCTTCTTCTCCTAGTTATAAAATGGTCACCTAACCACCTAACACTGTACAATCACCTGGCATGGCCATTTCATTCTTAAGAAAATTGGAGTGGAAAGGGAAAATCTTCATGGGTGCTTGTTTTTCCTTTAAGCTTCATATGCCATCTTTCTGCCTCCCATTATCTCTTCCTAGTTACCAAAAGTTGTGCAACTTTGCAGCAGTCAGATAACTATTTTGGAACTAAGAAGATGATATAGAAGGTAGATGACAGAAGCTTGCTTATGTCCTTGTGACTAGCTCTTTTTCAAAAGAAGGGGTAAAAATAACAACTGACCTCGTATTTGTCAGCTTTTTATGAATTTCTTGAAAATTTCATTTGTTCTAAGCAAATGAAGCCATTTTGCAATCACAAAGTCTACTTGAATATCAAATTCCATTCTACTGTTGGTTTGAGCTGATCTCTCTACATTTTTTTATTTATTTTTTTGCAGGGCAGACATCTTGAGCCCCATAACTGATTTTGGAGACAAGTGGTAGCTAATGTGACCAGAAGTTACCTCAGGACCCTGCTACTTGAGGCAAGAAGAGAATCTGTGGTTCTTGCACAGATGTCTGGCAGATGCAGTCATGCTATTTCCCCTCCTGACCAGCAGATTGTTGGGCAACATGTCATTCTGAGAGGGTCTCCAAAGTAATACAACTCTCACAGCATAGAAGCAGATGTGGCCAGTCCACAAAGCATCATTATGAGTACCCTCTTTAGAGCAAGCCAGTGGGCAAGTGCTCAAGAGAGATGTTCACTTCAACTCAATGAATTAGCTTTTCAGATGGTGAATTAGGAGACAGAAGTAAGGTCTTGGCCTTGGTTCATTGTCTACCCATCTACTGATTAAAGCTGCTGCTTTGTTTGGCTTGCTGGGATTATTGGCCTTCACCACAGCAACAGTAGAACAAATGTTTTGTATTGCAATGTGTTTTGTGCTTTGACTTTGTAAATTACCCAGAGCCTCTGGATTGAAGCAGTTTACACTTCTGATAAATAAAAAAAAAAATCAAACCAATCCAGTATCAATGTCCGGTTGAGACAGCTTGGTGGAATTTATAGTGGCAGATAAAGAAAAATTAATTGCTATGGATATTGAATTAAAATTCCTGCCTCCTGCATAAAACTGCACACCACTTGACCATGAGAGTAGTTATGTTCCCTTTATTCACTTATAAGAAGGGCATCCCAGCATTTCTTACCTACCATTCTGGACACAAATAGAAATGGTAGAAATGATTGGTCCCAATCTGCTTTCATCAGATCCTAACCTTATAGAAAAATATAGCTAAGGGCATCGTTCTGAAAAGAAGTGGTGTATTCTTTTATGCTTTGCACACTAGCTTCAAGATAATAGTTTTCCTTTCCAAGAGTACACTTTCTCCAGATGTGATTGTGAGATTCAATGGCTTCCCAGCTTCTTCTTAAGACAAACAAGTATCTGGCCAAAATGTAGCACCTCTGAAATGAAAAGTCCACCAGCTTTCACTTCAATGGCCCTGTGTCTGATAAATTACTGTAAAGGCATAAACACAGAGATACACAACAATCCAAAGTTCTGTCTGTTCAGTAACAGGAAAACACACTATCTGCTCTTAAAACTTTTCATATACATATATGCACACAGATTACACAACTCTCATTTCTGCCAAGATTTAAAATGCAAAATGCTGGAGTCAAAAAAATGTATTAATCGTCCTATATTTTACCAAGATAAAGCATCTTGACACTGTAGTAGAGGGCATGTTGCAGGGATAAAGCTAAGTTGGTACACAGCAGATAAAAGTGACTGAGATGTTACTCACAACAATGATGAAAATAATAAAAACAGAGGGACTCTGACTGTGCAGTACAGAATTGTTCATCAACAGTTCATGTGATAAGCAAGCACTGAATAGGATAGCCAAAAAGTAATTGTTTTCCATCAACAAATATTTCAGACTTCCCACCCACTTTGAAATAAAGATGGAATCTTTAAATTATTACAGAATTTAAGGTTAGGCTTTATTTGGGAACAATTAGCAAACCAATTCTATGTCACAGACACACAAGGTAAATTAAGCATTAAAAAGGAAATCTGCATAAATTTTATCCATTAAATCACATCCCATAAATCATATTTCAATAATCAAATCCCAATGTAAGTGAGTGACTTGGGGAATGTAATACTCAGGGGCTGAATTGAATACATACATGCAACAAAATATAAAGCTCTCTTGATCACTCCTGCTGCCTGACCCATCAGGTAACACAAAAAATGTCCAGTTATCGCAAAGCAGATTGAAACCAGAACTTCATAAGGATCAATATGATCAACCCTGGTTTTTACCAAGGTATGAAAAAAGCATCACCAAATGATCCTATTTCCTTTCCAGATCTGAGGTTCATCCAGATATAATTCATACCCCTAGAAAATATTTACGAGTCTTCAAAACCAGTGAAAAATTAAAACTATGAAAGTATAAATCTGAAGCAGAAATAGTTAAACTATCTCTTTGGCTTAGGCAATAATCTAAAATTTAGGCAAATTGTTTTTCAGACTTTTGGGACTGTGCAAAAAAATTCTGCAGATCCAAGTCTATAATCTTATTGCCATCTCACCATTCTCCCAAGAAGCAGACTGATTCCGTGAAGAAATATCAACACAAAACTAAAAACTTTGTGCCATTTAATTCTCTCAGGGGAATCCAGATGCACTCAGCAAGAGTGGGCTTACCTTGGTGTATTGGCTGACAAAAACCAAATCTTCTGACAAGCTGTTAGCTTGGCCCTGATTGGAAACTATCTTTAATTAAAACACCACATCAAAACCCTAAACCAATTTCATCCCAGCTCAGCTAAGTGCTTTGTACAAAACATTAACTCTAAAATCTCATTACACATTAGCAACCCCTGTGACAAACATAAATGATAATTTAGCTCTAATGCAGTCAAGAGTAAGCCATTTCTTTTATTAAAAAAGAGGGGGAAAAACTCAGTGCATGGACAGCAACAGCATTCCAGCTGAAGACACAGCAAAATATTTTAATTCTTGATTCACTTTCTGCAGATAATTGGTAAGCTGGTTGTATAATGCATTATATAAATACTGAGATTTATAAAATATTTTCTATTGTTAGCCGGACAGCCGGTATATAAATGTAAAAAATAAATAAATAAAAAACCTGCAACCCACCCCATTGTTAATTAAAAAAAAACTAAATTATTTTTTGAATTCCAAATAGAAAGAACAGCCTATTGGAGGGTGGAGAAAACAAAGAGTTAGGAGAGCCACTTATTTCCATGCATCGCCCCAGCTGGAAGGAAGAAAATGTTCTCAGATTTGGAGATGCAACTATAATACAAATGTAAATTTATATTTACGATTGTTCTATGAATGGTGAAAAGTTGAAGGGAAGATATTACAGACTTACCCAATGAAGTCATTTGATGATGTGACAGGATCACAGCTCTCAGAGATCTTAACCAACTGGTTTAACCATGATGGATAAGACTGTTGGGAATTGTCCCAGCACCTGTGGTGGAAGCCAGATTGGTGTAATGATTGATTGTGTAACTTGTTTAACATTGAAAGAAGCACTTAAATCAGAACTGTCAAACTCCCAGCCCATAGGTTGGATGTGTCATGTGCTGGCCACGCCCACACCTGATTTAGCAAAGGGGAAAAAAGTCCCAATACATCACATGATGCCACCGTTACAATGTGAGTTTGACACCCCTGACTTAAACTAATGACCAATCAGCTGTTCTCATATCAAATGATCAAGATTGGACATATACAGCTTTTTCAGCCTAGGGAACGTATTTTATCTTGATGACTTACCTGGGACTGCAAGGGAATGTAGCTAATGAGATCAGAATGGATGCAGCTTACATTTTCAGACCCTAAAGGAGGGAGTAGGAAACATTTGATCTGCTTTCAAGAGGTAGAAATACTTAAGAAGAGTATGTGAAGAGCATGTGGTAGCCATGATCATCTTATATGTCAGACCCATTCTTGGTTCAGGAGGATCTACTCGTGATCACTTATGCATTAGTCACTTTCCAAATGGACTACAGCAATATCAGGTTCACCTTGAAGATCCTCTGAGAGCTGCAGCTAGAATATGATGTCCCAGGCAATCTTGGGTGCACCAGGAAATATAATATAATACCAATACCTCATGAAATGCAGTGGCTTCCAGTAGATTTCCAGTTGAAGTTAAAGATGGTGATTATGACCTACAAACCATAGGGTCATGATACATGAGCCCTATCTATCTTGGGTGGTTAGTACCTGTCCCATTAAATCCAGCAAGGTGGGGGTGTTCCAGAACCTTTCTGTGGAACAACATCATCTTATGGGACCTAGAGGGCATATTTTTCTTTGTCACAGCCTCTGCCCTGTGAAACAGCCTGACAGCTCCTGACATTCAAGTGGCCTCGATCCTATTGGCTTGTCAAAGGGCTTTAAAAACCTGGTTCTTCCTTCAAACTTTAGGACCAGAATGTTAGTGGAGCCCAGTTTCAGTTTTTAATCCTGTGTTGATTGAGGAAATTATTAATTTTACTGGCATTTTATTGTATTTTTCCATGGTTTTTGTATGCATGTTATTTTTGTGCTTCATTAGCCACCTGGAGTTATTTGATTAGGATGGGTGGCCATAAAATTTGCAGAAATAATTAAATGTATTTTTCTTCCTCCAAAATGGAAACAAATTAGTCTGAAAATGGCAGGGAAGGAGCTCTACAACATTTCCAAGATGCCTATAGAGCGGAAACTCAATTTTTGGTATCCCTTTCAGTCTGCCTCAAAACTAGCTCTTCTGTTCTTTTGGCAACATTTTAACTCTCCGGTTCATTCTCAACGTTGCTTTCACCTTTCAGAGAGACCCTTTGTTATCTCACCATTATCCTCCCTCTCTGGCCTTAACAGTCCATCAATCAAACAAAAGAATCTATCGTACTTGGTAACTTTTCTGCAGCTATTCCATTCATCTTCTCCTCTCTAACTCCACCTGCCTCCCCCAGCCCTCACGTTTGCAACAGCCTCAACACCAAAATGTTAAGGAGGAAGAGGGTAGAGGCAGAGTTGTGTGGCAATAGTGAAGGTTTTACATTATTTTCATTCAATTTATATATCCACTCATCTCATGGAGATAACTCTGGGTACATCACAAGTTAAAACAATGAAAAAGAAATCATAAAAATAAAAACAATTAAAATAAATTAACCAGAAGCATAAAACACAGTAGAGTGCCATTTCAACATCTTACAACCAGCTTCAGATATCATGACATGAAGCCCATGGTTTCTTGAGCAAAGCTGAGACAAAAAAAGCATGCCATAGCTTTCCACAATATAGCAGTCAAGTTCATACATCATGCTGAAGCCAAAACCAAAGCAACTGCCTTATGACTCAATAAGTCACATGAAACCACATAAACAAAGCTGCTATTCAAAGGCTGCCGGGATGTTCAATATAAGCAACAGCAAAAATGGTGCTAATTGGAACATACATTAGTGGGGCAAGCTAGAAGGAACTGACTCAGGAAGAGAGTTTAGAATCAGCAGATAGCTCAATGAAAAAGCACCTGACTTTTAAAGAAGCAAAATCCACATTAGGAATCATCCATAAAGGAATTTAAAATAAAAATGTAACAGGAGAAAGCCGTTATATAAATGCATGAGGGGGTCAAACTTGCAAACTTGTGTACTGTAGTGTTCTATTACCACATTATTATGCTGAAAAAGGTGAAGAAAAGGCCACCTAATTATTACAGAGTTAAAGGAGCTCCATTTTAGAAAAAACCACAGTATTTGAGGCTTATTAGTTTGCAGCGGAGGACGATAAGGGTGGAAATAATAGAGATATATAAAATAATGCATAATTGGAAAAAATGAGGCCACAAAGAAAGTCCCTCTTCCCTTTTCTGACAACATTAGATTTTTGAGGTATTTATTGAAACTGAATATGGGGGAGATCCACTAAAAGAGACAGTAGTTTCTACACAGCACAGCCATGGATTGCGGTAGCTTTAAGAGGCAGACTGAGCATACTCATGGATGATCAGACCCCCTTAATGGCTATGCTTTTGATAGCTGCATGCAACCCTCCAAATTATTGGAATATAGCACTAACTGGAGAGAAACATTAGGGGAGGAATGCTACCATCCTGCCCAAGCTTATGTTTTTCCCAAATACGTCTAATTGACCGCTGAATGAGAAACCTCACAGTCTCTATTCTGATTCAGCTGAGCATTTCTTCTGTTCTTAGCCTGCCAACTACAGTTTTTAGGGGCTGAACCATAGATTACCTAAAATTCAACATAACTGTATTATTCCAGCCCCTTGGGCCTGTATCTACTTTTTGTCATAAGCCTGACCAGCTAAAAAGATGAAGAGTTTACTGAGATTTTGATGCATAGGAATTACAAAATAAATAGCGGGGGGGGGAGAAGCTGGATAATTGCTGGCCAAAAAAAATGACATGGAAAGAAATGAATATGCCAAATAACTTATATAAATGCAGATGTATCTTAAACATATCAAGCAAGTGCATTTAATTTAAAACTGTTTCAAAGATTAGCGGCTAGCAAGCCTGGCGTTCCATTTAGAATTAAATAGTTTACAAATTTGATCTAAGGGATTAACAAGAACAGCAAAAGTCTTTCTGGCTTGGTTAAAGTTTTTCATGCTTTTCCAAAAGCAGCTGGGTTTTATTCTTGTGGGTATCCCATGGGGACGTAAGCTTTTGCGCAGGTGTGCATTCAAACAGAAGTTGCTGCTTTTTTAGACAGTGAAATAAGCTTAGCTTTTTCCCTTATATACACAAAAACTAATTTTGTACAACATCAATAGATATTCTTTCTGTTGGCCCATGTTAGTTAGATTAGGAGCCTTCTTCTAAACTTTGGGCAACTTGGTATTTACCTTTGTGGTCTTCAACAGTTTATGCTAATAGCCTAATGAGAAGCTGTGCCACTATACTTATTTATAGTGAATATTTCTTCAACCATATATTCATCTTAGGTTTAGAGCAGCTTCAGTGGAAGAAGTTTCTGAAGACCAATGTTTCTGAGGGACAGGAGGAGCAGGAGGAAGAGGAAGAGGCACAGACTAGGAAATGATCAGATGAGCCTAGGTGGCGCAGTGGTTAGAGTGTTGAACTGCAGGCCACTTCTGCTGATTCAATCTAGCGGTTCAAA
>JANHFL010008936.1:40596-51997 GCA_032468155.1 Oxyrhabdium leporinum | reverse complement strand
GTATGGGGGGCATTGCTCAACCAAGGTGTAGATACTCCTTACATAAACTTATATGAAAATCAATACATGAAAAAAAAGGCAACCATTTGTCTCAATGATTTTAAAGTGGAAATCAACCTAGAAGGAGGTGTACAACAAGATGGATCGACAACATAAGCAAGTATCGCGGGCCCAACTGGCAAAAGAAAGCTCAGGACCACATTGGTTGGAAACATGTGGAAGAGGCCTTCATCCTTACAGCCCTCTCTAAGCAGTTTACAGAGTCAGCATATTGCCCCCAATAATCTGGCTCCTCACTTTACCGACCTCAGAAGGATGGAAGGCTGAGTCAACCTTGAATCTGGTGAGGTGTTAGCGGCGTAACAGTTCAAATGTAGAAATAAAAAATATATAGCTAAAATCTATAGAATTTGGAAAGTCTTAGGACTGGAAGAATTTCATGTTAATGTGCAGAACCTCTATTTGAACCCACAGTACTAGAGGGTAATAATAATGAATCAGTTAATCTTTTTAGGTACACTTTCTGAGTCCTGCAGTACAACACTTTTTTTATATACTGGACCCTGTGGATGTCTATCTAATGAAATTTAGAAACCTGGCAGAAAAAGCAAGTCATGAAAATAGTCTGGCATTATCTATCACTGGAGCAGTGGCAATAGGAATCTACAGTATCAGTAGTTAATAATCAGCTAATCACGAGGAAACAGAAAAAAAAGTAAAGTCCAGACTTGGACTTTAAGTAGAGCTGTTTTTAACCAACTTAGAGAGTGCTTGTTGAGGTTTCCATGGATGGAAATCCTCAATGGGAAAATGCAGCTTTGACTTTCATGAAAATACTGTGGATGAATCTACGTTCACAAAACCGGCTCTTTTCTTTGATGTCATCCACCTTCCTGAGTGGAGATGGTCCCTTCTGGACAAGGAATGCAGTCATAGCAGCAAACTGGTTCTCCTTCTCGAGACCACTTGACAAATCCAGGATGACAATTTTCCACACATTTGGACTGAGGCAGAGACTGAGCAGACAAACAATTAATGCCAAAGAAAATACATTAGATTTCACCATCCCTGGAAAACGTAGGTGAACATGAACGTTAATCAGAATAGAGCTGGAAGGGACCTTGGAGGTCTTCTAATCCAACCCCCTACTCAAGCAGGAGACCCTATAGCATTTCAGAGAAGTGACAGTCCAGTTACTTTTTAAAAACCTCCAGTGCTGAAGCACCTACCTACCACTTCTGAAGGCGAGTTGTTCCACTATTTCATTATCCTCATTATTAGGAAGTTTCTCCTTCGTTCCAGGTTGCTAAATAGTAGCTTCACTTAGTTAATATAAACTCTCTAACTACTTACAAATATTTGCAGGGGATGCAACTACTGACATGTTCTGCATTTGGTTAATCCCTTTTGCTTTTGGAATAAAGGACTTTTCTACTTAATGAAGTCTGGAGGAATGGAATTAACAAAAGTTTTAAGCATTAATTGAAAACCACTGGGGGTGGGGTGGGGTTCATGATTGTATCAACATTAATTCCTCCATTCTTCAATGTATCCATGACTTAAAGTATGATGGTGTATTCATGTTACATTTTAGAATATTTTTTTTTCTAAAAGATTTATTAAAGTTTTATTCTGTTAGATTTATAAAAATAGAATAAAACTGTGGTGAAGAAAGAAAAATATGACTGGTAGGATCTGCAAAGGATTCTTAAAGGCTATAAAAACATTGCAAAGCTGCTCCCCTTTGAAAGTAGTCTATAGTAGTCTCCCGGTTAAGACATAAGAACACCTATATTTCCCTCACCTTATTGTGCAATTTCAGCCATGACAGAGTATCTCTATTGATAATAAATCTCTGCCTTTCAAAACTCCCCAGTTGCTTGTCAATGGGATCCAACTGGGGAAGAAGTACCCAGCTTATGACGTTCAGATCTGCAGCTATATCTCCATTTTGGTCCAAGTACAATTTCCTATGGGAAATATTGCAAAACTCATTCTTCTCGAGAAATGGATGGAACTAGAATAGAAAATTCCAAGAATTTTAAAAGCAGAAATTTGGTTTCATCTCCCAGGTGGGCTTTTCACATTTGAATCTTTCTTCTACAGTTGTCTGATTTGCAAATATGGTGAGCTGGGAGAGCAGGTGTTACCACTAACTTCAAAAGTGAAAAGCACTCAGATAAATTGGTCAGTAATATGTTGAAAAAAGTCTGCATTGACAAAATATATAATTGACTACATTTTTCTATTAAAGGCAACATTTAGAACACATCACAACTGAAGAGAGCAAAGAAATAAACAAAAATATTCAGAAATTCCTAAGGAAAAAACAGGGTGATTATCAGAATCTCAAGAAGAAAGTTGCCAGGCTAATCTTCCAGGTAGGCCAGATGGGAAACATGACTATCTGAGCTTATTCTACATTATTGTAAGGGTACATTAAGAGACACTTGCAAATCTTATTGTATAAATCTCCTACCAACTATTTTTAGAACCTGGGAAGTTAGGTGGATCCTTAAAAAAATGTTTGTCTTATTTTTATGTGCACACCATTTTTATTATTTATACACATATCTCAGTGCTGCCATTTTCCCCACAAAATCCACCGTGTATGGTAAGTTGGGCTGACAGTCCAAAGTCCAAAGTCACCCAGCTGGATTTCATAGGTAAGGTGAGATTTGAACTCCCAATCTCCTACTATCTAGCTTGATGCCATACCATATTTGTAAATATCATTGAACTTTCTTAATAGATTTGTGAATGCTGGTGATATAACTTAATTTCACCGAAGTATTAACAACGCACTTCCTGATGTGAGGATGAGAAACTTGAACCTTAAGGGAGGGCTGAATACGATGATAATTAAGTGTATAAAAATCATCTTAAAAATTGTACTGATATGATTTTCAGTGTTCCTCATAAAACTGGGGAGTTATGAATAGCTATTAGTTCCTGATCATCTATTCTTCTATACTGTTATTAATACAGCTATTTGATAAATTATGATTTTGTGATGCAACATTTATATCAATACATCAGGGATGTCAAACTCGTATCGTCACGGTGGCGCTAAGTGACGTACCGCCACTTTTCCCCCTTTCGCTAAAATGTGTGTGGACATGGCCGGTGCGTGACGCATCTGGCCCACGGGCCACAGGTTTGACACCCCTGCAATATATAAACAAAGCTATAAAGAGCTTCCAGAAAAATATTTATGTTTCCCTTAACATCTTCCCTTAGACACATTTGCATAAGAAGTATGCATCTGAGCAAAAGTGCAGTCTTAAAAACATCAGTACTATAAAACCAGCAGTAGTTCATTTTTGGTAAGTGCTTTTGTGATTGTAATTTTATGTTTTGAATGTCTGCTTTAGTTCTGTGCAACACTTGTTTTGCAGCTGTTTTTTTGTGGTACTCTTATTAACTTTGGATTCTGTCCTATTTGTATATAGATTGCTAGTTTACATGGACAGATTGCTTGTCCTAGAGTCTTTGGTTTGTGCTCTTTGGACAGAAATTAGATGTCTGAGTCAGTTGGTGTGTTCTTTTGAGTTGCCAATGCCATGCTATCAGCCCCCTCTTCCACACAGACCCTATAGGAGAAAGACAGTATAGACAATTGTTGGATCTGGCAGAGTGAGAGCTGCAGACCATAAACATGATGCTTTTGGTGTGTCTGTGCATAATAGTTGTAGTGTTCCTGCTGAACTTAATAGGGATTCTAAGGTGGTGGATTCAGCTGTTTGTGATTATAATGACACAACTGGGCAGGGGATTGTGGTCCATGAGGAAGAAGTTGTCTTGGAGAAGGGAAGGTCTGCATCAGCCATGAGGGGTGAGTAGGGTATTTAAAAAAGAGAAGACACCTTCTGGTTGATGACTCATCTGTAAGAAGTGTCTATTTAAGAAAGGATGTGGACAGGGTCTCTCAAGGTTAGTGCAACCCCATCCAGAACTAAAGATGTTAAATTTCTGGATCTTGAAGATCCATGCAGCATAAGCCATTTGGCCTTGCTTGACTCAGCCAAAACCTCTTATCCCCCATCTCCACAATATTATTCTCTGAGTGATTAGATTGGCCAAGCTGTTGGCCTTTGGTAGCATAAGGAGGTTGAGAAGGCTCCTTTCCTTCTCCCTTGGAGTTTCATGGATCCTGGTAAGGACTCCATACCTGCCATGGCTGCAGCCTCAGAGCCTCCAATGTCTTTTCACTCTTCTTGCTTCTCCTCCTGGATCTGGATGAATATGCAGCTTTCAATGCATAGGCCAGAGTCCTAATAACACTGTGGAGATGGAGGTGAAAAGAGATCCATATCCTTCTCCTTTCCTCTACGGGCTTCAATAGTGCTCTCTGGGTGCATCTTTTCCGACCTTTGACAGAAAAAACATGCTTTGAAAAAGAACAGTGAAAATATCTATTTTTCAATTGCACAAAGAGTTTGGTTCCAAAGGGATCATCCTCTGGCCTTTTCTTTTCCTGAAAAGCAAAGCTCCAAATACTATGGACATATTTGTAAAGGTTCTTCCGTCCCAATACCAAATGATCGATGCTTTCCAGTATCCAGACTTTCCCTTCAATAGATCCTGGCACATCTTCAAATGTCAACTGCAAAGTATGAACTCTGTCCCAAGCGTTAACATGCTCTATGTAGTTCACCAAGACATTGACTTGTCTCCATTTAGAGATGGCATCCCTGAGCGGTGTTGTATGTCCAGTCGCTGAGAATCGTTGTGATATAACAACACAAATTCCATTGTGGACAAGCATGGGAATAAAAGTCCTCATGAAATTCTCTCCCTCCTCTGTGTCTGAAGCAAAGAGACCAATCAAGGTCCATCGGAAATGAAGGAGCAGTTGGACAATTGCTGGATATGTGATTCCTTTTTTGGGGAGAATCCGGTAGAAAAAGGGAAACTGACTTTTTTCACACAGAGTCTCTGAAACAATTGCATCACTGATCTGCAAAAGCAATGAAGAATGCTATGTTGTATTTGGGGTCAGATCAAGTCCAAAATGCTAGATTTTAATAACTCCAACTTGCTACTCATGAACATATTAGAATAGTACGCTGTTAATTACTCAAACCATATCAAGATACAGGATACAGAATACAGAACATTAGCAAGACTGTAGACGTTGTTTTAAAAAAATTAAAAAATAATAATGCAAATCTTATTTCTGTACCATGTCAGAAGTAAAAGGACACGGTGGCTGCACAGTTGACACCATCAAAGATGACACCAGCCAGACCATAGAACAACTTAAAGAAGTACTACAAGATCAGATGATGTGGAGAGATCTGGGTCCAAATGATACTCACACACACTGTGCTTCTATAAATAGCTTGGATCAGGGGCAGCCATTGTAGTTCTATTTTAAGGACAATCCTCCATAATATTTCTCTGTTTAGTATGTCAGATACTGCAGTGAGATCTATAAAGGCAGCAAATCAGTGTTTCCCCCGACTGACATATTTTGCAATTGGGTGATTCAAGACAAAGCAATTGTGAGCAGTGGACTGAGTCTAAAGTTTGCTTGTACTTTTGCAAAGGAATGCACTTTCCAAATAATCCAGTCTCAGTTCTATTCAGGAGGACCCTGGCATGTATTTTAGCCACTGTATCTATTAGATGAATTGGCCAGTAGCAGAAGCCCCCAAAGCAACGGGGATGGTGTCATAAGAGGATATTAATGCTTTTTCCTCCTCCCCACAGTGTATCTCAGTCCATGGCCAAGACATCTATGAAGGCCATGGTGGAAAGCAGTTCTTCAATTCCATAGACAAAATATGGCTGGATCTATTGCTCAGTCACAACCTCCCTTCTCGCTTTATCAGATAGAGAAGCACACACACAAACCTGTGGGACTTTGTAGGTGCTTACGAATGTTGACATCTGGATGGAGGTTTCCGTCTTAGCTCCATCAACAAGAGCCAAAAGGTTTTCCTTCCTTCCACAGCTGTAGTTGGGAACATTGCCTTGTCCAGTAGAGAGCATGTCCAGCAAGGCCTCTGAAGTGCCAAGGGTGCTGACATAGTTGTCATGGATGTTGTAGCCAAGAGTGAGATTGTACAAGAGCTGTGAATTCTTATTGACCATTTGAATGGCAAAAATCAAGATTAGCTGTTTAAAATAATTTGTCCTACTGTAAAAAAATGTTCATATTATTACCATCATCATCAAGAGAAACAACACAATTATTTTTTTCAGTTTACTCCTCTTTGTCTCCACAAGCCTATTGTGTCTTAAGCCAATATAGATCCAAAGCTAAAGACAAATGACAGCCACTCATCAGTAGGTAACTTTTATGAGCATTGAGAAGATGGGATGGAGAGAGTCCTCCACCAGTTCAGAATCACAAATACACCATTATTTGCAGCAGTTCTAATACTCATTTACCCAGTAACCTGTATTCAAAATCATTCAGTTATTAAAGTAGAGCTATCATAAAATGAAAAGGATGTTCCGTAAGTGACCCATAAAGTCATCCTCTATTCCTTACGGATCAAGTGTTGAATAGTGCATCAACAAGTGGTTATATAAATATGGAGATGATGTGGGCAGAGGACTTGACTACAATCCTTTCAATCACTACTTTAAACCAAACTCAGTATTCAAGTGATAAAATCAGTACTGAATGAGAATGGATAAATAATCTGGACTTGTTACAGGTTTGATTTGCCTCACGTTTGGTTTTGAGTCTCTTCCACAAAAGAAGACAAAAACGGAAAGCCATGAAAATCAGGATGATTCAAGGAATTAGATGGGTCCTGCAATATAGGAGTAAGTGAAATAAAGAGTATTAGGACCTCAAATGGAGGGCATACAACCCCATCACACTGAATAACTTACGAGCGAGATTGACTAGAAGGAGCCATGTTGAAAGGCAACATTCTAGGTGATGTTGTTGTTTCAGTGGTGACTATACCAATGAAATGATCTCCTGGCCTGTAAAAGTTCCATGGTTTTTTCCCATCCCAGATATCAAAATTCAGCGGGCATTTCATTCTAAGCTTCTCAGAGACTGACTGAGACACCAGCAGCATTAAAAGCAGAAGATTCATAATTGATAGGACTGAATCAATCCCGTTCCTGTTTCTAAACAAGAACAAGAAGAATTCTATGAATTCGGAGCACCCTCCCTTTCCTGATTCAGAGAGAGACAAACCAATCTTTGCTGGAAAGGAGAAAAAGGTACACTCAAGAGCACGGTCTCTGGCTGTCCCTGAAATTTGTGTCACACAAAGCGTGACCTGTGGCATTTATCCTTTTCTGATGTTAGATAGCCGCCTTGTTCCTTCAGTCTGATGCTCACATCAAAGGCAGTCACTGTAGCAGAAGATGTCTTGAAGACCAGGATGGTGATCGTTACAGTGAGAAATAATTTCTCCTCTGGGGATTCTGAAGTTCTTCCAAGACTCCAGGTGCAGAGAGTCAGCTGGAGAATAGCAAGCTTGTAAGTGAAAAATCACAAACACAGCCCCAAGGGTGTTGTGGTCCCTCCTGTCGGGACATGTCCAGAAAGTGATGCTGGAGGAAATTAGTTCAACAGGTAATTGGCTTCTGCTGCTCTTCCTTATGGCGTCTTGTCTCCAGAGATTGCTGGGGAAGGTCACCCAGAGCTATGGCGTTTGATCAAACTCTCTGTTGATGACGCAACTTTAGTCTTGCCAGTCTTCTAATGCAAATATCCTCGAACCCTCCCTAATGTAACAGTAGGGTCTTTTTGTGACTTTTCTTTTCTATTAGATCTCCGTTTTTCAGTCCTAAATTGGAGCTGATTTTAAAATTCCTTATGCTCGAAGTGAAATTTCATTTCCCATCAGTTGTGGAAATGTCAGTTGTTGAAAAAGAGCCAACTAAGAGGCAGGAAAGCCTGTGGATCGAATCATTGGGTGTATATAAAGAGAAAGTTATAGAGTGGAATCGGGTTTTTTCTTTTTCCCCTTGACATCTCTGTGTTGTCCTTCCACATTCATATCAGCCACTATATATATTTTTTATTTTGAAGTTTCTTACTTATCAAATAAAACATGGTTTTGTGAGATCTGCAGCTGTGACACTGGCAGTGCCCACTGCACGGTGGATGGTGCAACTTGATTTTTTGTCAACCCGACCAGAAACTGTCTTGGGGTAATCTGTTGGTGCCCCTTCTTTTTTGTGGAACACAGTGGGTGGAGAGTGGTCCCTTTGGCCTTCCAATCTCTGAGACTGTGTATAAACTCTCCTCCTATACTGCCAATTGGCTGGTAGGTGTGGTTGGGAGTCCCTATGTTCCTGATGCATCTAATCAGGGGAGAATAATACTGATAGTCCCAAAGGTGCTTTTTCAAGAGGCAACGGGATTTTGCCTCTTTCTGGTTTTTCTTTGAAGATGTTTTGCTGCTCATCCAAGAAGCTTCTTCAGCTCTGACTGAATGGTGGGGAATGGAAGGATTTATACTCCTTGCAGACTCCTTGCTTAAACTCCTTAAATCCTTCTATTTCCCACAATCCCATCAGAGATGAAGTGTTGTAATCCTGCGAGTTAGCTGAACTCACGCCCGTGTCTAAGATCATGATAAAAGTCTGTCGGTTGAAAGCAGGGCGTGACAGGGTAACGGAGTAGGAAAGAAGTAAGAGTTGATAAGCAGCTTGGAACTTCTGGGGTGTTGTATTGATTACTAATCTTCTAATCACGGAGAACATCTGTTGCATTGTCATGTATGAACTGTTACTCACTCCCTTGTTCAATGAAATAAAAGCACGCTTAGGATTTCGATCTGGGCTTGCAATCCGAGACATTCCTGGTGTGTCTTACCTTATTGCCAAGCCAGGTCGCCACAATGAAGAAGCTTCTTGGATGAGAAGCAAAGCATCTTCTCATCTGAGAACATCCGAGCTGTGGTGGCGCAATGGTTAGAGTGCAGTACTGCAGGCTACTTCTGCTGCCTGCTGGCTGCCTGCAAATTGGCAGTTCGAATCTCACCAATCTCAAGGTTGACTCAGCCTTCCATCCTCCTGAGGTGGGTAAAATGAGGACCCAGGTTGTTGGGGGCAATAGACTGATTCTGTAAACTGCTTAGAGAGGGCTGTAAAGCACTATGAAGTGGTATATAATTCTAAGTGCAATTGCTACTGCTATCTTCAAAGAAAAACCAGAAAGTCCAGTTGCTTCTTGAAAAAGCACCTTTGGGATAACCATGGCCTGGATGACTGAGAATCTCTATAGATAATAATACTGATACTTCTGTCTTGCCCTTAAATGCTTTGGAGAGTTGGTGATCTCTATATTCTTTGTGGCAGCCCCTTAAATATTGGAAGACCCTAGTCCTTCTCTGTTTGACTAGATATGCCAAGTTCCTGCCATCCAATCATCTTTGTTACAATTCTCTGGACTCTTTTTAAAGTCTTAACATCCTTTTTGTATCACAGTGACTAAAACTGGATTCAGTATTCCAAGTGTGGTCTTACCAGTGCAATATAAAGAGGTACTGGCACTACATGATCTTGATACTATCCCTTTCTTATTGCAGCCTAGAACTACATTGGCTTTTTTGGCAGGTGCAGCACACTGTTGGTTGATATTTAAGTAGTTGTCCACTAGGACTCCAAGATCCTTCTCACCATTACTGCTTTTGAGCCAGGTACTAGTTAGTTTGGGGCACCAATGGGAGAACATCATAGTGGTTAGAGTACAGTACTGCAGGCTACTTCTGCTGACTGCCGGCTGCCTGTAATTTGGCAGTTCGAATCTCACTAGGCTCAAAGTTGACTCAGCCTTCCATCCTTCCGAGGTCGGTAAAATGAGAACCCAGATTGCTGAGGGCAATATGCTGACTCTGTAAACCAGTAAGAGAGGGCTGTAAAGCACTATGAAGCAGTATATAAGTCTAAGTGCTATTGCTATTAACATTGACCATTTACTCCATAAAGATTATTAAAGTTTTTAAGATCAATAATAAAAACTAATATGAACTAAATTAAAAAAGAGAAAGCCCGAGAGAGAGAGAGAGAAATAACAGGAAAAGCTAAAAGTGCAAAAAGAAAGCAGAAGAGAGAAAAAGAATAGAAAGTTATAAAGGTTATAAATAGAATTATATTTTAATCTCTCTCTACATTTACATGATGACTTTCTTTTTTCGTTAATCTATTCTATCTAGTCATCAAAGTGAAAAATCACTACTTCATTTTTTAACATTTTTATATAAAAAAGTCCATAGCTCATTTCCAGTCACTACTAAATGTAGTTCTTCAGTAACTGCGTTTGATATAAACCTCAGACTAAAGCAACATGGAAGGGATCTTGCATCAGAAAAGAGTAAATGCTACAGGTAATACCTTGTGTGTCACATGTTTTCCTACAGGCAGGAGCTGTGCTCTTGAATGTACTTTCCTATCTAGATGAAGCACAGTTTGTTCGAACCAGGAAAGCCACTGGATATTCTATATTGTGAATGTGCTTTGAATTCTTCTAATTCTTTAGAGATGGTAAGGTTCAGCTCCATGAATTATGGATCTCCTGCTTCTGCTTCTGATATTGCTGCTGCTTCTGATATTGCTGGTGTCCCCACCAGTCTCTGGGATAATGAAGTGCCCACTGAGTTTGGAGCACCAAGATGGACAGAAACCATGGAGCTATTTCAGGCCAGGAGACCATCTCATTGGGGTAGTTGTTACTGCAACAAAAATATCACACATAATGTTGCCTTTCAACATGGCTCCTTCTAGTCAGACTCCCATGTAAATCCTTCAATGTGATGGACAATGTATTTGAATATTATATTATATTGAATTATATTGAATATAAAACTATTAAATGAATTAATTAATAATTAACATTATGGCTTTTTAAACTGTTGGTAGTCCTCCTTTTCTTTAGTACACAGGTTAGCCAATAATTGGCTTAAACAAGTCTTTCAGAGAGAGCATTTTCCAGGTTTCACTCCTTCAACCATTAAGTACCTTGGGGTAATGCTTCCTGCATGGACTTTTCCAATCATTCCACTAATAGAGCACATCTGGACAAGACCCAGAGCAGATAATCTTCTAAGGCCGAATGTCATGATGTTGCCTAAACGTTGCATTTTCAAGAATTTTGGGAGTCTATAAAGACAAGGAACCGGTGCTACCAAATTCACCATTGACAGGATATCATTTCCAAACTGAAATCTCATACAGCGATTGCATGGGGAATTTTATCCATGCATTAAGCAAGAAGTGTGGAATGAGAATGATCCTGAAGTCGATCATGGTCTTTGTGAAGTAAACGATGAGAAGAAATGATGACCTCATTTGCGGAAATGATCAAAAGGGTGGATGAAATTACTTCATCAGAATAAATAATTGCCCTAGTCTGGAGCTGGCCTCCGAGAACGCCCTGCCGTGGGGGCTGCCCCCTGGGGTTTGGGGGGATTGGAAT
>JANHFL010008936.1:14437-31363 GCA_032468155.1 Oxyrhabdium leporinum | reverse complement strand
CACAATCCGGGTCCTCATTTTACCTACCTCGGAAGGATGGAAGGCTGAGTCAACCTTGAGCCTAGTGGGATTTGAACGTCTAGATTGAATCAGCAGAAGTGGCCTGCAGTTCAACACTCTAACCACTGCGCCACCTAGGTGACATCAACTGGCATGAAAACACACTATATTCATTATTATATTTGGAGCTTCCTTTTTTCCCCAGAGAGCCTTAACATAGCTAATAATCAAGATAAACAATTGCATTCAAGTGGCTTTCAGATGAAGTGCCCTCTTACAAGCCAAAGGACAAATCTAAGTAGCATTTCCTTTCAATTTTTTTTGGTTACTTCTGATATGAGAAAGGGCATTTCTTTTTGATCAAACTCATGTTTTATTGCTTCAGATTTCTGGGTCACGGAACATCAGAACACTCATTAGCCGTAGGGACACTCACTGTTCACTGCTAGGAGTTCAATTCTGACTGGCTCAAGGTTGACTCAGTCTTCTAGCCTTCCGAGGTGAGTAAATTGGGGACCCAGATTGTTGGGGGCAATATGCTGACTCTGTAAACTGTTTAGAGAGGGCTGTAAAGCACTATGAACCAGTATATAAGTTTAAGTGCTATTTCTATTGCTGCTATTATGATTTCAAGTGAACTGAAATCTTTCTACAAGCAGAAAGTCTATTGTTCTATTTCAATGGGATGATAGACAAGTATGTATAACTCTGGTCTGTTTAAGAAGATCACAGACTATGAACCTGCACTTTCATGGATCAAATTTCCAAAGCAGGACAATATGAAGCATATTTCCTACTTGGACCAACGGGACCACTAACCAGTCATGGTTAAATTCATCCAATTCAGTCCAAACCTTAATTCAGACACTGGTTAAACGAACCTGAGGCTATTAGCAATGCAAAGACCAACATTTGAGGATTTCTCACTAATTTGACAGAGATTCTAAATTCTAAATTATTGAAGAAATACAGAAGGTCCATGGTCTGTACCCTAAAGAATAATCATGCAGCATCCAATGTTGGACATGGTTGAATCAGTCTAAAACAGTGTTCCACCTTTGTGAAGGTGTGAAGCCCCATCCCACCTCCCCACAGCCTAAGAAAATTACAGGTTTTCTGCTCCATACATTCAACTGTCAGTGAAGGTCATCTACCATTGTAACTAGAGTTAACCCACTTGAAATGGGGCCTAATCTTTAGAAAAAGGAGAAAATGCAACAATATTTTACACTACCTTGTTGAGCCACTTTAGATCTGAAAGAGCATCTTGGCTGATAATAAGTCTCTGTCTTTCAAAACTCCCCAGTGATGCTTGGATGGGATTCCTGTTAGAGAAAACCAATGAGACCATGATTGCCAGATCTGCTGTTATATCTCCGTTTTGGTCCAAGTACAGCTTCTGCCATGAAAGATTGCAAAACTCATTCTTCTCCAGGAATGGATGGAACTAGAACAGAAATATCCAGGAATTTTAAAAACAAAAATCTTGGTTTCTTATCCCGCATGGTCTTTTCATATATGAATCTTTCTTCTATGACTTTTTAAACATGAAAATATGTTTGGAGAACAAAGTGTCTTCATAAATGAATAAAAACTGTTCAGGAAAATTTGTCAATATATTGACAGAATATATATTGACAAAATATAATTGACCCATTTGGTGAACTATAGAGAACATTCTAGAGCAGGTGTCAAATAAATTGAACAAAACAACAACAGCAAAGATTATTCGTAAACTCCTTGAAAACAACAGGATGATTACCACAAAACATGGATTCTTTTGAGATGAAAGTTACCAAGCTAATGTTCTCTTGGGTAGACCAGACAGGAAAAATGACCACATGAGATAATTCTACTTTTTGAGAACTACTTTTGAGAAGACAATTTTGCAAGCCTGAAAGTGCAACTCTCCCAACAACTTTTTTTTCAGCCTGAAAAGTTAGGGAGGATCATTCCTGCATTTCCTTCTCTGCCTGTTATGCAGCTACAGGTTTGCTGCCCCCTTATCTGATCGTTCCCTAGAAAGCATCTCTTCTCTCCATCCCAAAAGTTAGTCTCGCACATCATTACACTTCCTTAATAGATTATTTGAATGCTGGTGATATAACTTGATTTCAGCAAAATATTAACTATTTTGGGATGTGATGATAGGAACCAAGTGATATGAGGACTGGATGCTGTGATAATCAAGTGGATAAAAAGTGTCTTAAAAATTACTGAAATAATTTTTAATCTTTCTAATCTTTCTTATACAGCTTAGTAGTTATGCATAACAATTAGTCATCTTGGTCATCTGTATTATTAATACGGTAGAGTCAATAAATAGCAATCTTGTGATGCAAGATTTATACCAATTCTTAGATAAAGTTAATTTGAACTTGTTTTAAAAATATCCAAAATGTATTTATTCCTGATAGAGATGCATGAATAAAATTCAATAGAAAAATGTGAGATTTTAAGCAACTAGGACTTGAAATACTATGGTATCTTGTATTACAACATTAATGATGGACTGGAAAAAGGATGACTAAACTTGACATGAATATTTGTGGAAAATATCTCAAAATAATAATGGATTGCAAACTGAATGTGAATTGGCTCTGTGATGCTCATGGAAAGAAGAAAAATACATCCATTTGAATTTTGGGAAGTCAGTGTTCTGGTTTGGTGAGATGTCAACTCAAGTACCAGCTCCCCTTGCAGGAGAAGACATTACATGAAACCTGAATCAGGTTTAGCGAAGAGCAACAAAGTCAAGGAAAAAATAAAAGGAGCTGCTGTTAACCCTGAGGAAAGACAACAAGGAGATAAGCCATATTGGTCTGGGAGCTGAAAACCAGAAAGCTAACACAATGTCTTAGTTAGGAAGAGAGGATACAGCACTCTTCCAATAACTGAAAGATGGTGCACCGAAGATTTAGATCTGTTCACTGTTATTCCATAGGGTCAGATACAGAAAAATTAACTCAGTCACAGGAGACGAGTTTCTGAATAAATGAACCATACATACAGAAATATATTTAAAGCTACAAAAGTCTTTTTAAAATTAACTGTGTTTAATATGAAACTATACCTGGTGCTGAATTGTTAGAAAACTATCCCCTGAGCAATTAAATTGGCCAAATCTGTTGGCTTTTTGTAGCACAATGAGGTTGAATGATTCTCATCCTCCACCTTTGTTTTCCTTCTAAAAGGAATTTACTATGATGGATCCTTGTCTGGACTCCATACCTGCCATGGCTGAAGCCTTGGAGCCCCCGGTATCTCTTGGGCCTCCTTCCTAGTCCTTCTGGATCTGGAGTAATATGCAGTATTCAAGACATGTGCCAGAGTCATAACCATAATGTAAATATGGTCAATATTTGAGAGCTGTAACCTGTTTCTTCCCTGTTGGGTCTCCAATGGTGCTTTCTGGGTGCATCTTCTCCGGCCTTTGACAGAAAAGACATGCTTTGAAAAAGAACAGTGAAAAGACCGATCTTCAAACTGGGGATCTAGAAAGAAATAGGGTTTAAAGGCACCATAATTTGGCCTTGTTTTGGGCAGAAAAGCAAAGCTCCAAATACTATGGATGTATTTGAGAAGTCTGTTCTCTTTAATTGAATATATTCCCAAAGTTGTGGTGATCCAGACTTTCCCTTCAATGGGTCCTGAAAGACTTTCAAGTGTTAAATGGAAAGAACGAATTCTGTCCCAAAGATGAACATTTCCCATAAAGTTAACAAAGACATTGACTTGTCTCCACTTAGATATGGCATCCCTGAGGGGTGCTCTATGTTCAGTCATTGGCAATTGCTGTGATATTACAACACAAATTCCATTCCTGACAAGCATAGGAGTAAAAGTTCTCATGAAATTCTCTCCATCTTCTGAGTTTGGAGAAAAAAGACCAATCAACGTCCAACTGAAATAGAGGAGCAATTGGACAATTACTGGGTACTGAATCCCCTCTTTGGGGAGCATTGGGTAAAAAAAAGGAAATTCGCTTTTGTCACGCTGTGCCTCTGAAGCAATTTCATAACTGATCTGTAAAAGCAGTGAAAAATGCTGTTATACCTGGAGTCAGATCAAGGGCAAAATCTTAGCTCTTAATAAATCCAATTTTGTTCTGATGACTTTGTTAGAATAGTTTCTTGATTAGCCATTGTTTAACCACATTAAGCAAATATTAAGTGAGATCATCTGTTCAACACGCTGAAGCTTGGCTGACTAGGTCATGCAACAGGACAATGATCCCAAAGCACACCAGCAAATCTACAACAGAATGGCTGAAAAAGACAAGAATCAAGGTGTTGCGATGGCCCAGTCAAAGTCCAGGCCTGAACCTGATTGAAATGCTGTGGCCGGATCTCAAGAGACCTGTGCCTAAACAAATTCCCACAAACCTCAATGAACTGAAGCAATGTTGTAAAGAAGAGTGGGCCAAAATTTCTCTACAATGATGTGAGAAGACTTATAGTCATACCTAAAATGATTACTTCAAATTATTGCTGCTAAAGGTGGTTCTACCAGCTATTGACTCATAAAGTGTACTTAATTTTTCACACATGGTTTCTCCATTTTTGCTCTCCTTTTGTAAAATAAATGACACCATGGTATAAAATATGCCATGTTCATCTGAAGTTGTATTTACCTACTTTTAAGAATGGCTAGGGACTAAATGATTTTTACTGTGTCCTGATACATAAAACCATAGCACTCAAAGAGTGTGTGCTTTTAAAGGAGAATATTTGTAGCTCAGAGTTGAAATGAGATGACCTTGTGCTCTCTGAGCTTGGTTGTTTTCTTGCAGATGTTTCATAACCCAAACTAGGTAATATCATCACAACTGATGATGTTACCTAGTTTGGGTGATAAAATGTCTGCAAAAAAAACCCAAGCACGCTCAGAGAACACCAAGGATCACCCCACCCCCCAAGATGTTATTTCTTTTTCATGACTGTATATTGTCAGTTTATAGCAGGTCGTTAGAATAGGTATTTAGGGCCCTATTCATTAGTGCAGCTAAGTCATTAATATTTAGATAGAATTGCAATGGTTTAAATAAGCACCCTTCTCTTATCCCTTAGTAAGTATAGTTCTTCTCATGGCTATACGCAGCCAAAACCGCTCTCACAAACAAGGGCTTATACAAACGGCTGTAACTAGGGCCAACAGTCTGACTTCCATTTCAAGAGTAATCAATTTCCTCTGTAATATTTCTTTGTTTAGTGTGTCTAATGCTGCACTAAGTTTTGTATGGGCAGCAAACCATTGTTTCTCCTGATTCACATGGTTTATAATTGGATGGTTCAAAATAAAATCAATAGTGAATCAACTCAAAGAATCATAGGATTGGAAGGGAGCTTGGAGGCCTTCCAGTTCAACTTTCTTCTTGGAGAGGAGAACGTATAGCATTCAGGACAAATGGTTGTGCAATCTCTTCTTGAAAATATCCTATGATGGAACACCCACAGCTTCACAGGGCAAGTTATTCCACTTCTTGTTCTCAGTGTAGTTCAATGACCTTCCACCATTACTTTTTCTTGCCGTCGAGTGGTTTGGAGAATAGGTCTTATCTCTCTTGTTTGTGACAGCCCCTCAAATATTTGAAGACAGCTGTCTTGTCACCCCTAGTCCTTCTCTTCCTTACACTAGACATACTTAGTTCCCTTAACTGTTCATTATACGGTTTAGCAGCCAGACCCTTATCATATTTGTTGCTCTGCTCTGTATTCTTTCCAAAACCTCAGCATCTTTTTTGTATCTTGGTGACCACAATTAAATGCAGTATTCCACATCTGTCCTCACTAGTGCAGGACAAAGCAGTGCCATCACATCACATAGTCTTGTGCTATCCTTCTGTTGATGCAGCCTACAACTCCACTGGCTTTTTTTAACAGCTGCAGCTCACTGCTGGCACATATTATAATGGTGATTCACCAGGACACCAAGATCCCTCTCACAGTTACTACTGTTGGCCAGGTACCCTCTGTGCATTTGGATTTTCTTGTGTAGGTCTAAGATGTTACTTTTCTAAGCACAGAATTCCAATATGTTGAATAGGGCCCAGTGCTCAAAGACTATCAAGATCCTTCTGAATCTTGAGTCCATCTTAGAAATTATTAGCAATTTCCTCCAGCTTGGTGTTGTCTCTAAATTTGATGAGTCCCTTTCTTTCCCTTCATGTAGAATGTTTATGAAAATGTTGAAGAGATAGAACTAAAATGGAACCTTGATGTATCCCACTGTTGCATGCTTCCCTCCATGTAAATGTAGTTCCATTGAGGACTACATCCTGAGTGTGGTTGGTCAGTCCAAAGTCTGTCTAAAGCCTGTTTCTTGTTTAGCAAGAAATTCTTTGTTCATCTACCCATTCTGAACTCTACTTCAAGAGGATCTAATTGTTTATTTTAGCTACAATATTTACTAGACCAATGGGCCAAAATTTTCCAGGGTACATTGCATTACTTTTTTATGTATAGAAAATACTATTGCCAATTTTCATCCAACCAGATATAGGAGGTATATTTGTAAATCAACCTGCCAATAAAGAGACCCACAAGTTAGGATATTGTTTGAATAATTCAGTCAGTAGAATGTCCTCTTGTGGGGGTCTGTTGCAGTTCAAGTCTTTTATATTGAATTTCATCATGCATACATTAGGATAAAAAATATTTGATATGTTGGCTAATATGCTTGTAATTTTTAATATAAAGGGGTTAATTCATGTTAGTAGTTACTAAAGATCTATAAGCCATATAGGTTTTATCCAAAGAGGTAAAGTAATCCATTGGGACTCTACATGGATCTGGGATTTGTTCAGCATTGAAACGATTATTATTTTGGCTAAGATGATATATAAAATGTAAGCTTTTCATCACTGCTTCACCTTTCCATTGTACAAAAGAACCTTTGATTGAAAACAGAGCCACTCTTCACTCCTCTCCTTCACAAGTGTGCTCCCTCCCCACTGTGGATCCCAATCTCCTGCCATGAGACATACAATGGCCATAACAAAAAGCAGCTTTTAAATTTCAGATACGGTTTTTATCTATCACTCACTCACTCCCACCACACTCATTTTACCAGATACAGAAACACACACACAAACCTGTGGGACTTTGTAGGGACCTACTAACGTTGACATCTGAGTGGAAATGTCTTCAAGAGCTCCATCAAGAAGAGCCAAAAGATTGTCTTTCCTTCCACAGGTATAGTTGGGAATGTTGGCTTCTCCAGGTGAGAGAATGTCCAGTAATGCATCTGAAGTGCCAAGTGTGTTAAAATAGTTGTCATGGATGTTGTAGCCAAGTGTGAGATTCTGCAGGAGATGGCGATTATTGTTTACCATTTGAATAGTGTAAATAAAGCGTTGTATTTCTAATTTACTAAAAGGTAAACTAGTGTAAAATAATGCTCGTGTTAATATCAGCATCACAAACAGCAATAAAAAAGTACTGTTTTGTATTTAATCCACATTTTCTCCACAGCCTACTTAAGCCAATATTGAGCCAAAACCAGAGGCAAAAGATAGTCACCCATTTAATATGTATAAGTGTTGAGTTGAAGGGATGGAAATATGTCTCCACCGAAGTTAAAAAGCACAAATACATCATAATATGGAGCATACTAATTTTCATCACCCACTAACCAGGATGAAAAATAATTCAATCATTAAATTAGAACTATCATAAAAGAAAGATGATTTTTCATAAGTGATCCCAAAAAGTCATTTAAAAAAATAATAATAATCATCCTCTATTTCTATAAGTTCACTATCAATGAGAGCTCAATCTATATAAAAATATGGGTATGAGCTGGGCAGGGGAAACTACAATCACTACTTTAAATAAAAGTCAATATTCAAGTCATAAATTCACGATTAGATGGGACTAAGAAAGTAATATGGACTTCTTTTCAAAAAAAAAATTCGGTGCATCTTTGGATTTGCGTTTCTTCCATAAAAGAAGACAGAAAATGTAAGCCATGAAAATTAAAACTATTGAAGAAATTAGGCAGATCCTATAATTTAGAAATAAATGGAATACAAAGAAAAAAAATGAGAGTGTTAAATGCAAATAGAGAGAATGAAACTCCATCGCACTGAATGACTTACAAGTGAGACTGACTAAAAGGAGCAATGTTGAAACTCAACATTATATGCGACTTTTCTGTTGCAGAGGTGACTATACTAATGAGATGATCTCCTGGCCTGTAATAGCTCCAAGGTTTTTTTCCATATTGGTGCTTGAAATTCAGCAGGCCCCTCCTTCTAAGCTTCCCAAAGACTGGCTGCGACACTAGCAGCATCAGAAACAAAAACAGGAGGTCCATAATTCACGGGACTGAATCAATTCCCTTTCTGTTTCTAAAGAAAGAAGAATTCAAAGCACTCTCACAAGTGGGAAATGCCAGTGGCTTTCCTGATACAAAGACAAAATGAGCTTTATTTGGAAAGTACAGAAAGTTACATGTAAGACCTCAGCCCCTTCGTGCCCCAAATCTTGTGGTGCACGGAGCATAACCTGAGGCATTTATCCTTTTGGGATATAAATTCCCTTCCACGTTGCTTCAGTCTGATGTTTACATCAAAGGCAGTCACTGGAGAAGTGGCAGAAGAGGTCTCAAAGACTAGGATGATGATGATTACAGTGAGAGGCAATTTGTCCTCTGTGGCTTCTGAACTTCTTCCTGGGCTCCATGTGAGGAAAGATAGCTGGAGAGAGGCATGTTATTGACAAATCACATTTACACCCCTGGGGCCACCATCACATAGTGGTTGTGTTCCTTCCTATCAAGCCATGTCTAGAAAGTGATGCTGGAGGAAGTCACTCAGGTAATGACTTCTGCTGTCCTTCAATATGGTATCTTGTCTCTGGGGATTACTGGGGAAGGTCACACAGAACTATGGAGTGTGATGGCTCTCTAAGTTAGTGACTTAACTCTAGTGCTGCCTGTTTTCTAATGTCAAGGAGGCAATCAGTACCCTTGGACCCTCCCTAATATTAAGAGCAATTTAGTTTTTTTTCTTTTCTAGGAAATCTCCAAATATTAATCCTAAATTGGAGCTGATTTTAGTATTCCCTGAGCTTGAAGTGAAATTTCGTTTCCCATCTCTTCTAGAAGTATCAGTTTTTGGATGAGAGCTGACTAAGAGATAGGAAAGCTGAGATGGTGGCAGTGCCTACATTGTGGTGAATGGTGTGACCCGATTCCTTACCACACCCTCCCTGAAAAATGGTTTGGGGGAACCTGGTGGCCCTTCCTCTCATTGCGTGGATGTACCTAGTGAGATTAGTTCCCTTTGACATTTCCACCTCTAAGGCTTTGTATGAATCACTCAATAAACCTCCGTGCTTTGAAGGAGCAGTTCAGATTCTCTGTTTTCCTGATTTATCTGGGATGATTGTCGAAGGATGATGTTTCTTATCTGACGGGGGGCACCTTAATATGTACATCTTGGCCTAGAAGGAAGAATGAGAAGTCTGAGTGGGAGGGGGAGCTGAGGGGATAAGCAGGTCCAACCTGAGGGTGAGCAAAAGAAGATGGCCCATATCCCAGTCCACTACAGTAGTCCTCGACTTATGATCATAATTGAGCTCAACATTTCCGTTGTTGAGACATTTGTTGTGAGTTTTGCCCCATTTTATGACCTTTCTTGCCTCAGTTGTTATGTGAATCTGGCTTCCCCATTGACTTTGCTTGTCAGAAGGTAGCAAAAGGTAGTCATGTTGCCTTGGGAAACAGCAAGTCATAAATATCAACCAGTTGTTAAGCATCTGAATTTTGGTGCTGCAAAAGTCATAATTGTGAAATCAGTCATAAGTCACTTTTTTCACTGTCAATGTAACTTTGAATGGTCACTAAACAAACTGTTGTAAGTCAAGGACTATGTATTCTTGAAAGTGGTCCCATTATATGGTCCTTGGTTTCTAATATCAGTGCCTGGCTACCAGATCTTTGGTGGCTCTGAGTTCCAGCAGTTGCTTTTGTCAGATTGCTGGATAACACGGCTGCTGTCATCCCTTATGTTATCTGCCATGCCTCACTCAAGCCTCATTGTGCCCAGAAAAGAGGCATCATCTTCTTGGTCAGAAATGTGTCCACCCCAGTTTATGGGTTGCCCAGGGGAGGGTTAAAGGAGTAGCTGTTGTCATTCATGGTTTGTTACAGACTCCATGGAGTCTGTACCATGTAGAGCTGTTTTCTGTCTCAGGGTGACTGCAAGAACATTTCCCTGGTCTGGTGAAGTATGTTATATGGATATTATCCTTGTAGGAAGAAAAGTATACCCTGCTTATTTTAGTTGTAAACAATTCTCCACTGAATAAATATACTTTATGGTTCCCATAATTAATTGACACAGCAACCAAGAGGATCAGCCTTGAAAATCAAACATGGTTAAAAGTCAGAAGTGTGAATATAGACATTGGCGACCATCTAAAGTGGGTTACATGGATATCCCAAGAGCCAGTCTGGTGCAATGGTCCAGATTCTAAGCTAGAAACTGGAAGACTGTGACATCTAGAAATATCTTGGGCACAAAGCCAAATCGATGACAATGGATTGAAAATCCATTTGATGAGTCGATAATATATGCTATGTATCCTGAAGCTCCTGATTATGGTAAAGAAGGCAGGTAGAAAAATTGGAATGTTTCTTAGCTCCTCTCCAAAATTTAGCTACAAAATGATGTCCAAAGGCAGCCAACTAAGGCTGCCAGCTAAGGCTATTTTCTCTGGTGCTCTGCCTACAAACAGAAAATACCCGAACCAGTTCTGCAAAGCCATGCCAGTGGTCTAGAGTAGCGAACCTCAACCTTTTGGGCACCAGGGACCGGTTCCATGGAGAGAGGTTTTTCCACAGCACGCAGGGGCATCCCTGCATCCCACAGATGGGGCTTCGCTTGTTCGCACAGCCCAGTTTCTGGCATGTCATGGTTCGATGCTGGTCCATAGATCAGGGGTTGGGAATCCCTGGTCTAGAGGCCTCATGGAAGAGTCCTTATCTTGGTCCCATCTCTGACTCCTGACTGCCATACGTTTGCCTCTCTATTCTACCAAGTGAACATGGCTGAACCAAATATTTTCACACGCAAGCCACCCAGAATGAGGGTGTAAGCATATGCACTGTCACAAGCATAAAAATCATGGTTCATTGTGTTTTCACTCAACTACCTCACTGCCCATGATGGGTTTAAAAGAAGGATTGAGACAGTGAGATATACAGATAGTTCTTGGTTAAGGAATGGAATTTGGATCAGAATTTCCATCGCTAAGTGATGCAGTTGTAAGGAATGACATCACGAAAGCCGATCCCAGTGTTGGGAAAGTGCCAGTGCTTTAACTGCTGTCCATTAATAAACAAGAAAAACAATAGACATGTCAAACACAAGGCCCATTGGCTGGATTCTCGCTCGTCAGACGGAGTCCCCCATTGACTATGGTCTCCTCCTGAGCTGTTGGCTGCTTAGTTTTATTTTGGGACGGGTCCCCACCATCTTGGTACTGGAGTCCACCTGCCCTGCTGCCAGAGCCTCTTTTGCCGGGACCTTTCCAGGCTTTACCATCTGCTCTCCCTTAAGTTCCCCTCCAGATATCTTCTTCTGGTTTTTTACAACTCTTCCGGAGGTAGCTGGACTGACTGTAGGATACCAGGGCTCCTTTGTTGGTTTAGAATTTTGGTAGATCTGGTTTAATGTGAAGGTTTTGACTGACGAACCCAATCCAGAAAGTACTGATGAGACAAGATAATCTCTTAATGCAAAACTTTACTGAGTACATCCTTTTGGCACAAAATGAAAGCAAAACCACATAAATCCAATAAATAAATAAATAAAACCAGATCTGACTATTCCCATGGAAACGCACATAGTTAAAAGTTCAAGTTTTCCCTCTCCCTTATTAGGCCAGGTCACATGGTCCAATGGAGACTTCTAGTATTGTTGTGAGAAAGTCTTTTTCAGCTCTGACAAACACCTGTCAAAACGTCCTTGGTTCCCATGGCTGGCATCTTGATGTCTGGAGCTTTGTTCTATCTCTGTGAGGTATCTCTATCCCTTCCTTCCCCGTATAGTTTGTTGGCAAGCTGAGAAGCAAAAATACTTGGAAAAGCAAAAATGGCAGAATATCAGCAAATAGCCCAAGCCTGCAAAACTAAGGCTCAAAATGAATTTACTTTTGTCTTGTGACAAAAGTAAATAATAAAAAATGCTTATTTCAACATGTAAAAAAACAAGAAACAAAATCAAGGAAATGATAGGTCCATTAATGGGAGAAAATGGCAAGAAGGTGATGAGCAACAGAGAGAAAGCAGAACTGCTTAACTCATTTTTTGCATCTGTCTTTATACAAAAGTAAAAGCAGTCCAACTTATCAAAAACAGTACCATAAAAAACAGATTAGGAAGTTAAAATACACAAGAAAATGGTAAGCGAGCACCTGTCCACTCTAGATGAATTCAAAATCACCAGGACCAGATGGATTACACCCCAAGTTTCTATAAGAACTGGCAGATGTGATCTCAGATCTTTCGAAGATCCTGGAGCAGAGGACTGGCAAAGAGCTAATGTAGTTCCCATTTTCAAAAAAGGAAAAAAATGTTTCCAGGAAACTACAAATCTGTCAGCCTTAAATTCATAGCTGGGAAGATTCTTGAAAAGATAAGCAATGAATCTGTGAACACCTAGAGGCAAGCAAAGTCATAACCAAAGCCAGCATGGGTTTGTTGAAAACAGATCATGCCAGACAAATCTTATTGCATTATTTGACAAAGTGACAAAATGAGTGGACAAGAAAAGTGCTATGAATATATTTTGCTTGGACTTCAGTAAGGCATTTGATAAAGTAGACCACAACTTACTACTTGATAAGATATAAAAAATGTGGGTTTGACAGCATCACCACCAGATGGATTCATAACTGGCTGGCCAACCGCGCTCATCATGTAATTCTCAATGGAATTGCATCTACATGGAGGGAAGTATGCAGTGAGGTACCCCAAGGCTCTGTCTTAGGCCCAGTACTCTTCAATATCTTCATCAATGATTTAGATGAGGGGATAGATAGGGAACTCATCAAATTTGCAGATGACACCAAGCTGGCAGAATAGCCAATACTTCTGAAGATAGGCTTAAGATGCAGAAGGATCATGACAGACTTTAACATTGGGCCCTATCAAACAAAATGAAATTCAGTGGTGAAAAAACCTAAGGTTCTACATTTAGACAAGAAAAACCAAATGCACAGATATAGTATAGATGGTGCTTGGCCCAATAGTAGTAATTCAGTTGATCAGAATAGAGCTGGAAGGGACCTTGGAGGTCTTCTAGTCCAACACCCTGCTCAAGCAGGAGATCCTATACCATTTCAGATAGACAGCTGTCCAACATTTTCTTATAAAACCTCCAGTGATGAAGCACCTACAATTTCTAAAGGCAAGCTGTTCCATTGGTTAATTGTCCTCGCTGTTAGGAAGTTTCTCCTTAATTCCATGTTGCTTCTCTCCTTGATTAGTTTCCATCCATTGTTTCATCTTGCCTTCTGGTGCTTTAGAAAATAAGTTATCTCCCTCTTCTTTGGATAGCTCCTCAAATACTGGAATACTATCATGTCACCCTTAATCCTTCTTTTCTGTAGAGTGCCTACACCCAATTCCTGCAACTGTTCTTCATGTTTTTGTCTCCAGGCCCTTAAACATCTTAGTTATTAGCAAAACTCCTCTGCTCCCTCATTGGGGATTGGTCTTTAGATGAAAACATATAGATGAAAACAAAGTATAGATGAAAACACCACTTGTGCTCCCAATTCTTTAACTTTCTTCCCTAGCTGTTCATAATCTCTTATTATTGTTTTCAGATTTATAGTTGTGTAATTGGTCCCCATGTGCAGAAGAAAGGGGTAGTAATTTGTGGGGTTGATTATTTTATTAAGGTACTCAGTTACATCTTTGATTTTTGCTCTAGGGAGACAATATACCTCCCTAGATTGATTGCCTGATCTGCAGACTATACTTTCTGTTAGAAGAATTGAATCTTCTAACTAATGATGTACAAGTCAATGTGATGTTTTCAGAAGCATACAAAGTGTATATTGTGCTAAGTTTCCTTGATGTTATGTGGGATGCGTTAGTAGCAAGCCTTGAATCCATGAACGAGCATAATTTAGCTATGAGTTATGTAACCAGGAGGCATTTGGAATAAGAAAAGATTAGAGAAATACATTGCATGTGGAAGAAACAATAGTAATTTACAACTCACAGAAAGGAACTGCATTTTTGAGAGCTAACAAGGTGGGAGAGACAGTCTGTGTAGTGAAACGCTCAGTGGTGGGCTGCAACCAGTTTAACAACTGGTTCTGTGAGTATGCACTTTGCATAGATACACACGGTGCATGTGCACAGCATTCAAAAAACACCAATTTGAACCTCTATAGGACAGCCCTGATAAATAAAACAGCTAAGGTGTGTGAAATCCACTGTGCCACGTGAATCAGCTGAGCTGAAAAAGACGGAAATATAAGACATGATGCAGGGGGTGGTGGGCAGCTGATCGTCAGAAATACCAGTTCGCTAGTACTGGTCCAAACTGGCATCAACCCACCAGTGCAAACGCTGCTTTGCATGTGGATCCATTGAGCATAACCAGAGAAACTGCCCAATAAAAAAAATTAAAAGATACAAGCAGGAGAGAGACAGCACAATGATGGAAGAAGGAAGACCCACAGATTTCTGGTTAACAGCAACCAGCAAAGACACTAAAGATATTTGGTTGCTGGACAGTGAGGCAAGTGAGCATATTGTAAATAACTCAAAACTTTTTTCCAGTCTGGGACCAGCTGCCCAGGAATTTGTAAGCAAAGGGTAATCATTCTTTTGTACAGGGCAAGGAACAGTATATGTACCATGTATTGCAGGGGTGTCAAACTTTAAACCTGCAGGCCGGATCTGTCCCACAATGTGGTCGGATCCAGCCCACGGGGCCGTCCTGGTCTACTCAATGTGAAAAGGAAAGATCAGGCCAGCGTGGCTTCAGCTCGGTCTACCCAGTGCGAAGAAGAAACATTGGGTCAGCATGGCTTCAGCCTGGTCTACCCAGTGCGAAGAGGAAACATACCAGCTGTTTGGGGAGTGGTGTCAAGCTGGCCACGCCCATCCAGTTGGCCATGCCCACCCAATCAGCCATGCCCACCTGGTTCCTGAGGTCAACCACAGCCCTGATGCAGCCCTCAATGAAAATGAGTTTGGCACTCCTGATGTATTGGTAAGTTGTTTGATAAGGTTTTGTGTGTGCCATGTTTAGATCACAATTTGCTGAGTGTGTCTCACTTAGACAATGCAGGGTATGAGGTAAGTTTTGCAAAGGGTACATGCAAAGTCATAAAGATTAGCAGGGTGTGTATACAAGATTTGAAATTGAACAATTTATGTTTTGAAATACAAGGAAACAGGTGGCAGTGTACAATCTTTTCAAATGAACCAAAGTATAATAAGCGTGCTCATTGCACAGAAGGCAGAGTCATGCACGTTTTAAAGTATTGCGAAGGATGTCTGACTTGGCTGTGAGTTTGACTGTAAAAGATTGTGACAACTATTTGGATTGTGCTATTTGCAAAGAGGCAAAATCAAAGACATACCCTGTCAGCAAAAGAAGTGATAGGAAATCTGACAAGATTTTTCAGTTAGTACGTGCTGATTTAATTGGCCCTCTATCCCCATCAATGGGAGGGACCAAATTTGTTTTGGTAATTGTTGATGATTTCTCAAGGTATGGGTATTGTTATTTACTTAAAAGCAGAACAGAAGTTTTTCAACAATGTAAGCTTTGGGCAATGTTTGTAGAGAGGAGGTACAATCAATATGTACGTCAATTACAAACAGACAGAAGAAGAGAGTTCATGCATAACATGTTTCAGCAGTGGCTGAGAAACTCATAACCCATAGAATGAACCCCTACATTCCGGCAGAGAATGGAGTTGCTTAACACAGGAATGGTGTGTTACAAACTATGAAAGATGCATTATTAGCAGATGTAAGAATGAGTAAGCTATATGGTGGTGAGGCAATTTTAACTGCCAATTATTTGGTCAATAGACTATGGAGTGCCAAATTACATTTTATATAAAATACAATCATCTTTGGCAAAAGAATCCTTGGCAGCAGTGCATGGGTGCACGTTCCCAAAACAATTAGAAAAAAAGGACAGCCAAAAGCAAGGAAATTGAAATGTATAGGTTATCAGTCAGGATCAAAGGCATATAGGTTTACAGATGGAAAAAAATGTTATTATTTCACAATCTGCAAATTTTTCTGAACATGATAATTGGGACAACGTACGTGCCAATATAGAAATTTTAATGTCTGTTAGTTAGAGGACTCCAGTAAATGAACATTCATGCAGGCCATTAAACAGAAATCCAAGAATAGCTCAGAGGAATGTTTAGAGAATGAGATGCCGTTGAAACAGGAACATTTTATTCCAAGGAGGTCTGGAAGAGAAAACAAAAGTATTTCTCCAGAAAGATTCGTAGCATATGAGGTAAAAGTATGTAATATTTTTATGAGCCTCAAAATTACGTAGAAGTATTAAATTTGCCTCTAGCAGAACAAAAGAAATTGAAAGAGGCAATGGAGGAAGAAATGTCTGCAGAAACATAAGGTTTTTATCATCATGAACGACTTAGATGAAGGGAGAAAAAATGAGGGACTAGAAGGGGAACTTACCAGATTTGCAGATGATACTATGCTGGCAGGAATAGCTAACACCCTAGATGATAGGCTCAAGATCCAGATGGATCTTGACAGACTTGAACATTGGGCCCTATCTAACAAAATGAAATTCAATGTAAAGAAATGTAAAGTCTTACACTTGGGCAAGAAAAACCAAAAGTACACATATAAACTGGGTGAAACTAGGCTTAATAGCAGTAACTGTGAGAGGGATCTTGG
>JANHFL010008934.1:7163-22768 GCA_032468155.1 Oxyrhabdium leporinum | reverse complement strand
CTATCTATCTATCTATCTATCTATCTATCTATCTATCTATCTATCTATCTATCTATCTATCTATCTATCTATATTTTTCCTCTCTTTCTTTAGCAAATCTGTTAAATTTCTGCTTATTTTCTGAAAACTTCCTCAGGTTGGTTGCTTGTTTTCAAATGTAGTTTATAAATTACAAAAGAAGAATCGACAAAGCATCTAATTATACTAAAAATGCCACAAAAATAATAAAAATATCTTTTCCCCCTCCCAAATTAGCACTAAAATTTGTATGCATTTCTGTGTGCAGGTGAACTTTTTAAACGTTTTGCCCAATATACAGGTCCTCGAGTTATAACCATCCACAATTAAGCCCAACATTTCTGTTAAGTGAATTTTGCTTCCTTTCTTGCCATAGTTGTTAATTGAATCACCACAGTTGATAAGTTAGTAGCAATAGCAATAGTGCTTAGACTTATATACCACTTTACAGTGCTTTACAGCCCTCTCTAAGCGCTTTACAGAGTTAACATATTGCCCCGAAACAATCTGGGTCCTCATTTTAGCCACCTCTGAAGGATGGAAGGCTGAGTCAACCTTGAGCCAGTGAGAATTGAACTGCTGGCAGTTGGCAGAATTAGCCTGCAATATCACATTCTACGCATCATGGATAGATGGATGGATGGATGGAAGGCCAATAGTACCAGCACTTAGACTTATATACCGCTTCACAGTGCTTTCCATCCCTCTCTAAGCAGTTTACAGAGTCAGCCTCTTGACCCCAACAATTTTGGGGCCTCATTTTACCCACCTCGGAAGGAAGGATGGCTGAGTCAACCTGGAGCCTGGTAGGATTTGAACTGCCAAATTGCAGTCAGCCGGCTGTCAGCAGAATTAGCCTGCAATACTGCATTCTCACCACTGCGCCACCATGGCCCTTATGTTACCCATTAAGTGATTTGGTTTCCCCATGGACTTTGCTTGTCCGAAGGTTATAAAAGGGGATCCCATGACCCCGGGATACTGCAGCCATCATAAATAGGAGTCATAAATAGGCGTCCGAATTTTATTCACATAACCGTGGGGATGCTGGAACAGGGCGTAAGTGTGAGAAATGGTCTTAAGTCACTTTTTTTCAGTGCGGTTGTAGCTTTGAATGGTGACTAATTGCATTGTTGTAAGCTGAGGACAACCTGTAGTCAATTTTAACAAGCTATTCCCTCAGTAGAGTGCACTTTGCACATTACTTGCATGAATATATACATTTTGATGAAACGTTTTCCCCAATACATAATTAAAAAAAAAAAAAATACCGGCAAACTATTTTACAAAATGAAGAAGTATAAATTCAAAATTCATGATACATGAATGCAGATACCATAATTTATTCATGGACTGGTTCAAGAATAAGAAATTAGAAGAATCACTGCAAATGAATGAATTTCATCCCATTTCTAAGAATAGAAGTGTGTTCCTTGTGTGCGGAAGCTTTGTCCATGACTGGAATATTGCGTAATTTTTCATCACAATTCAGGAGAGAATCTGTACCTGATGTTTTATATTAAGGCATCACGCGGAAGAAATGTGTTGTTTATCATCACAAAAAGTGTTTTTTTTTTAAAAAAAAGAAAATTCATAATGCAATTTTATTGAATTTACTTAGGTATAAAATACAAATGATATTAAAAATAGTGAGAAAGGAGGAGAGGGAAACAGGGAGAGAAAAATATAAGCTAAAGAGGAAAGAAAGGGGAAAAAAGCATGGATTGCCAGTGCTTTTCAGTGCTGTAGAATAGAATAGAATAGAATAGAATAGAATAGAATAGAATAGAATAGAATAGAATAGAAGCAGAGCAGAGTAGAATAATAAAGAACAGGATAGGATAGGATAGGATAGGATAGGATAGGATAGGAGTAGGGTAGGGTAGGATAGGATAGGATAGGATGGGACAGGAGTAGGGTAGAGTAGGGTAGGGTAAGGTAGAGTAGAATAGAATAGAATCAGTGCAGAGTAGAGTAGAATAGAATAATAAAGAACAGGATAGGATAGGATAGGATAGGATAGGATAGGTGAGAGTAGAATAGAATAGAATAGAATAGAATAGAATAGAATAGAATAGAATATTTATTGGCCAAATGTAATTGGACACAAGGAATTTGTCTCTGCTGCATAAGCTCTCAGTGTACATGCAAACAACGAAGTACTATAATCATAAGGTACCCATAAGTGAAAGTAGTAGAAAAGAAAAGAGGATAAGAAAAGAGTGGTACAGCCCTACTATATAGACATAAGACATCGCTGGAGGAATTCGTTGTCTCCGTGTCTAGTTGTTTGGCATGCAATGATCTACAGCATCATCCTGAGGGATGGAGTTGAAAGAGTTTATATCCAGGATGTGAGGGGCCTGTAGATATTTTCTCACGCCTCTTTCTGACCCATGAAGTATACAGGTCCTCAATGGAAGGCAGGCTGGTTGCAATTGTATTTTCTGCAGTCCTAACTATCCCGTGAAGTCTCTACCTGTCCTGTTTGGTTGCTGTGCCCAACCAGACAGTTATACAGTAGAAATACAAATGAGAGGCTCAATAATTCCTCTGTATAACTGTATCAACAGCTCCTGGGGCAGTCTGAACTTCCTGAGGTAATGCAGTAGAATGAACATAACAACATTACAGCCTCAACTCTTTACTTTGCATACTCAGTATATATTAGTCACTTCTATAACAAAGAAATCTGGTCTAATTGGTACATTCCAAAATCAAAGTTTCTTTTTCTACCTCAAGCACAAAATTAAATGTATTCTTCTCTATAATTAAAGCAATTAGTTTGGCCTATATCACAACCAAACAACTAAAACATTTTTTTTATCTGCACTTACACATCGTTTGTGAACAGGGATATTGAGGAACAAAAAATGGCAAGATGGCACTTGTGACACAATTGTATTGCCATCCTTTTTACATGTCTTGTGTGTATCATGCATGTAACAAAGAAATGTTTCAATTGCACGGTTTCAATTACATGGTCTCCCTCCCACGGATATCTCTGTCATGAAAAAGTGTGAATGGAAGTTAAATCTGTATCAAATTGCTTTTACATCGTGTGAGGATTGGCATTCAATAGTCAAACACAGGGGTGCAGACAATATACACAGAATTTCTAAGATTCGGTTTTCTGCTTGGGAAACAAACTAGCTAATTCACTATTCAAACATTATGAGAAGAATTGCAGTGTGGCGGGTTAAGAATTCAGAGTACAGAATCAGAGAGTTGCAAGGGACCTTGGAGGTCTTCTAGTCCAACCCCCTGCTCAAGCAGAAGACCCCATACCATTCTAGACAAATGGACGTCCAGTGTCTTCTTAAAATCCTCCAGTGTTTGAACACCCACAACTTCTGGAGGCAACCTGTTCCACTGGTCAATTGTTCTGCTGTCAGGAAATTTCTCCTCAGTTCTAGGTTGCTTCTCTCCTTCATTAGTTTCCATCCGTTGCTTCTTATTTTCCTTCATGTGCTTTGGAGAATAGGTTGATCCCCTCTTCTTTGTGGCAGCCCTTAGATATTGGAAGACTGCCATCATATTCAACAACATGATAACAATTCATAATTCAACCAGTATCCTATATTTTGGGAAGAAGGAGTTTGGACCGCCATTTTTCTGGAATGGTATAGAGTTTCCTGTTTGAGCAGGGGGTTGAACTAGAAGACCTCCAAGGTCCCTTCCCACTCTGTTGTTTGTTGTTATTCCCAAGAAGCTGACAAGTTGTAATTCTTTATAACTTTTGTAATTCTATAATTCTTTAAAACTCTGTGGTCCTTGGTGTTCCCTGAGCTTGGTGGTTTTCTTGCAGACATTTCATTACCCAACTAGGTAACATCATCAGTGCTAGAAGGGAGTGGGGTTGGCTCTCCATTTATATGCAAGTGGCAGGTGGTTGTTGAGAGTAGTTTCTTGATTAGGCTATTCTTTACTGTTTGATTCTTTTTCAAAGCATGTAGTTCCTTAAGCGGGGTATTGTTTTATAACTCTATGAAGGAAATCCATAAATGGGGTATTGTTTTATAACTCTATGAAGGAAATCCATAAAGCAATCTGTTTTAATTGCATTCATATTCTATATACATGAAAATGAAAACAAAATGTTTTTCTGGGTCTGGTTTTGCCCACCTCCTTCCCCTGGCCTCCCCTGCTGATTTGTGGAACATGTTCTCAGCAAAAAAAAGCAGCGCACCCCTTGATGGGCTCCAGCTGGGAGATGTTCATGAGCATCCTTCAAAAGATAAAACAGACCCGTTTGAAGCAGTCCCACTGAGGTTATTCTCATTAGTACTGGGAGAACCAGAGACTGAGTGCCTGCTGAGACATCAGCGTTCCTTTTGAAAGCATTAAGGTTCAGAGTTGGTTTCTTCTGAGCCAGAGGTTCTCTGCGATTACCCTGGGCTTTAAAAAAATGTATCTGAAGGCCCTTGAATAATGAAGCATGATCAAAGAAGATCTAGGCTGGTGGTACCTTTATCACGGGAGATTCTTGTTTCTTTGCCGAGTCTTATGTTACCTCAGAATAAGGAGATGGCTGAGAAGACATTTGACTCCAATTAAGTCCAAATATTTAAACAGGGAGGTGTCTATGGAGATTCTCAGTCATCCAGGTCAGGGTTGTCCCAAAAGGTGCTTTTTCAAGAGGGAACTAGACTTTCTGGTTTTTTTTCTTGGAAGACATTTATCTGAAGCTTCTTCAGCTCTGACTGGATGGTGGGGAATGGAAGGATTTATAGTCCTTGCAGACAGCTGGTCATTTGCATCCTTTTAGAGGGTCCTTGAAGCCACTTGGGGGTTTATCTGTGTCCTCAGGGTCACCCGAGTGGTGCTCCTGGCTCCTGTAGTCTGCAATTTTTTTCTTCTGGAGATCCGTTCATATTCCCACACCATTCGAAGGGTGTTCCATCCCAAATGGCATAGCTAAAAGTCTATACTCAGTCCTCCAGGTCATGGTTATCAGATCCTTCCATTCCCACCATCCCGTCAGAGCTGAAGAAGCTTCTTGGATGAGAAGCGAAATGTCTTCAAAAGAAAAGAAAAAAAACCAAGGAAGTCCAGTTGCCTCCTGAAAAAGCACCTTTTGGATAACCATGACCTGGATGACTTAAGAATCTCCGTAGACTTTTAGCTACGCAATTTGGGATGAACACCCTTCAAATGATGTGGGAGCATGAACGGATTTCCTCCAAAATTGCAGACTACAGGAGCCAGGAGCACCACTCAGGTGACCCTGAGGACACAGATAAACCTCCAAGTGCTTCAAGGACCCTCTAACAGGATGCAGGTTACCAGCTGTCTACAAGAAATAGAAATTCTTCCATTCCCCACCATCCAGTCGGAGCTGAAGAAGCTTCTTGGATAAGAAGCGAAACGTCTTCAAAGAAAAAAACAAGAAAGTCCACTTGCCTCCTGAAAAAGCACCTTTGGGTTACTAGTTAATGTGTGAATGAATTATGTAGTTGCACCTACCCAGCCTTGCCAGGTCTTTCCAAAGGCTAAATAGTGTGACCTAATGCATGGATGGGTGGCCATCGGGAAATCTCGGGGCTGTAGGCTAGATTGGGAGTTGGAAAAAAAGTAATCCCTGACGAACACAGAAATAAATTAGTTCTGTATTGTTGTAAAGCTTCGATATTGTAAAGTATACTGTAATATTGTAAGGTATATTGCTTCAAAACTCAGGCATTCTGAGTTTGACGTGGAACTGATAAGAAATGGATCCCTCAGTTTGAGAAACCTTTGCAAAGGGGTTCCTTTGCCCACCTGAAAATACAAATCACCAAGTAATTCAGGCCCAGCAAAAAAAACCCGAAAATATTTATTAAGGGGAGGATCAAGTCTTTTTATAGGATACAGAAAGAAATGATACAAATGATATTTGGTATAAGTGATACTGGTACATCAGAAAGCAAGGGGTCAAATAATGAAACGCATTGTGAGTCTTGAACAATAGGAAAAACAACTATTCTAGATGACATTCCACAGGTGCCAAATGTATGGGTTGTGTTACTCTTTCCCAGTTGGGTTTGTGTCTTTCCTAAAACTTACAAATGTATTCAAGGATTTTCAGAATATATTCTACCATTTAATGTTGGGAAGATCTCATAATACCAAAAGAAATGGCTTTGGCTAAGGAGAATATTTTTCCCCCTGAAGTGAGAAAGAGGCCTAGACTTCCATGTTAAAAGTATTAATATCAACTTTTAAAATGCTATTAATGAAACCTAAAACTCTTAACCAGGTTGGTTATATATCTACCTATCTTCACATGTTTAATTATTAAGCATTTTCTTGGCTCATACAGTACACTGAATCATATCCTATCCAAATGGGCTGCATTTCCATGACATATGAAGCTTAGTGTTAACCTTGATTCTGCCTTTATGGTTTAGCAAATGCAGTCTTGTTAGGTTATGGTTCAATGTAATACGTGAATCCAGACATTCAGTGATCAGATGGAACATATTGCATTATGTGAACATAGCCCATTCTACAAGAGTCTCAAAAGTTTACAGAACAGAAACTTTGAGAACATGGAAGGAATGGAGTCACATAACGAAAACAGAAATTCAGCAGTACACACACACACACACACACACACAATTTAATACAATAATAAAAGCAAATACAAACTAAACTCAGAGAATAGATAGAATAAAAAATGTAAAGAATGTTTTCAAAGCTTTAACCACCTCCTTTTGTATATTGAAAAGAAAGTCCTTATCCAGAGCATTACTTTGGCTTGTCATTTGTGTTTCCATTTTAGCTTTCTTCTCTGTCTCTTAATTCACACTTTTTATTATCCAATGTTCTAATATTTCTGCATCAAGCAAAGTTTGTTTTATATTTGTCACTCCTTCATTAACATCTTTTGGCGATAGTCTATCCATAGAAGTAGTTAATGCTGATGTTTCTGGCATTATAACTACAATTTTTGTCCCATTCTTTAAAAAATCTCCTGGAATATTTGTGTGATTTTGAATCCCTGTGACCAAAAACCAAAGGCAATTTTTCCCCCTTTTCCTTTTCTGCCTGGAGTTTTTAGTCCCCTTTAATGTCTAATTTCTGAAGTCATAAAATCTCAAATCTCTATTATGACTTAATATAGATAAATCAATTTGGTTCCCATGAAAAGCTGTTTATTTATTTCCAAAATCGCCAAACTGGTAAAATTATCAATATTCCAGATTTGGCTGTACTCTTAATTGATTTAAAACTTTCATGGATCAAAGTCTTGTTTAGCTTTTTGGCATTTATTTCTTTATATTATTTAACTTGTGATTAATTTATTTTGGTTCAAGAAAGAAGGTAATTTCATCAGGTGGCTTTTCAAACATATCATTCTGAAAGTCTCTGATAGTGTTAAGATAATTAAATAGGCAATTTTCCAAAGTGATTAGAAAGTGAGATTAGCTAACCCAATATCCTTCTAAAAAGCTCTGCTGTAGTTGTGATGGCTTTATCCCGTTGTCTCCTGGCACTCAAATCAGTCAGAGACTGCTCTCCTGTGGTTTCATGAGGAGCAGCCACCTGGAGTACATGTGGATAATCTCCCATTCCCACTTTTTTGGACATTTAATTCTTCCATCCATTGGAAGTCCAAAATTCAGATGTACTTCTTAACAACATACGTTATAGCTTGTATAATAGATATAGAATTATTTTCTTCTGCATTTGTAAGAGAAACTAGTACCCCATCGTCTACAATGCCGTTGTTGTAATTTATTCTGGAGCTTTAAAATGAGAATGTCTTCATTTCTAATGTGTGGCAGGGTTTGTTTCTGTTCTTGAACAACTAGCACCAGAAGGATGTCAAATCTGCTTGTCTTTTGTGTTTTATATTGTGATAGGTTCCCAAAGACATTGTTGAGTGTGTACTTTCATTGAAGTGCCCAGGAGTGCCTCCCATTCACAGCTGTCAAAATGTTCCAGCTGGACTGATTGTGCAGTTGGATAGACCAACAGTCTTTGAGCAGATTCTGACAGCTCTTCCTGTATACACAAAGCCTCCTTTGACATCCCAGGGACACTGCATCATCCTTAACTGTGTGCCCCTGCATGGGCGGAAAGACCTGAAGTCACTCAGTCTGGGTCATCTGAGGGCCATCCTCATCACTGACCACTTGGCAGGCCTGCTCCAAGCTCAAGGGTTAGTGCATGGAATGAGCCTTTACTGTCAATCACTTTACAGCTCACGTTCGAAAAACATGTATGACTTTCCTAACTCCTTAAAGTCCTTTCATTTTGGGTTGTCAAGATATATACGAGATGCAAATTAGATGCACTTCCATCGGCTCATGGCCCTTTAATCTATTATTCTATTATGCCATTTTTCAGAGGATTTTCTGCAGTTTATATTAGCAGTGTCATGAATGCAATGCTTGTGAGTTTGTTTGCTATAGAATTCCTTTGTTTGTTTTGCACAAACAGAATAAACGTGCAGCTGGTTCCAGCTTTTGTCGATGAGGAAATCCATCAGTTCTTGCATCAGATACAAGTTGATTGGCCTTGTGGGTCAGAAGCCTCTCGAGTTCCTGAGGACATTCTGACCTTGAAGGAAACCCTTTGCCAGTGTCAATATACTAAATTTATCCAGGCAGACCAGGATGAAATTGTATGTAAACTGCACTTGAAAGAGTTCCTGGAGAAGCAGGAGGGACTGGAAGGCTATGACCCCAACTTGGATGTCTTTCTTGGTGAGTGGCTGACATTCCTTCAGATAATATTGGACAGACTGATTGATTATGTGCCATCACGTTGTTTTTTGATTCCTAGCGACCATATAGATAGATTTCCTCCATGATGAATATGTACAAATAGCATTATTACTATTATTATCCATCCTCATGCAATAATCCTGCAAAATAGATTGCTGTGAATACTTTAATTTTATGGATGGGACATTCAGGCTGAGATGATAACTTGCGGGATTTGGAACCCTATTACTGATTCAATTTGATTTTAGTTGCGCACTGCACTTCCTTCCAGAAGGCTTACAAAACAGCAATACATACAGTGTTAAACCACCACACAAAAAATAATGCTCAGAAACAATAAACAAAGCAAGAAAAACAATGTTTATGAAAAAAAAGAGAGATAGAGGGAACTGACAATCTGAAAGACAGTGTGGTCCTGCATTCATTACTATTTTTCAAATGCTGAATGATTGGAAAGATTTTAAATTGTAAAGTTTTCTATTTGGGGTCTGAGTTCCATAATTGGAACATGCTGGCTGAGAAAGCCCTATTTTTGACTTGCTTATTGTGAGCTAAACCCAGTCAGATGGATGTTACACAAGGAAAAGAGTGACAGTTAGAGCTACATAGCATTTCAACCCCATATGATTAGGGATAAACAGTCCATGAAGTAAGACCTCCAGGACACATACGGTATATATATGTATAGTGATTTCAGCCCGGGTGTCCTTCTGGTAATCTCCTTTTGGGTTTCAGTAACAGAAGAGAAGTTGCACCATGTGGCTGAACTCCAGCGTGTGACCCAGCAATGCACAGTGAGTAGATTGACAAAGGCTTGGCTCGTGGTGGGTGGAAACAGCAGTCTTACCTGTTTATGACTCTCCTGGGAACTGCTGTTCTACTCCAGGAGGCTGCGCCGGGGGTTTGCTGTAGTATTGTGCATATTGTGAATAGTGAAGAGGCATTCCAGCAGCAGAAGGTGGATCTACTCTGGAGATTATTAGCACAGCCGCAATCTTTCACAACTCACCAGGTATGGAATGGTCTGTCTTCTGGGAAGGGTTTTTTTGTTATTACTGTTATTTACTTTGGGTGCTTTCAAATCAATATTGACTCCTGGTGACTTCCTATATGAGTTCCTGTAGTTATCTTGGCAAGATTTCGGTTTGCCTTTGCTTTCTCTTTCCTATGGCTGAGAGAGAGTCAAGTGGCATGGTGCCTAAAGTGGAACTAGAACTCTCAAGTCTCCCTGTTTCTGACCTGTTTCCTTAGCCACTATCCCATACTGGCTTTTGGGAAGGATATATTATATACAATACAATCAAACTTTTCCTACTGGATTGGATTGGAAAAAAAATATGACATACTTTGTGTCATCACTAAAGCTAGCCTGTCCCATGTCTCATGCTCAGCCCATTCCAGCAACCCTGCTCTGTGACTTTTGTTAAACAGTCCAGGTATCTTATCTACTCCCAAAACACTTATTCCTCTGTTACATGCTAACATCATTTTATAAAAAGTGAAAAGCAACTTAATGATTGCTTGTGATTAATGGTTGGTATTTTTTTTTTATTTCTTAGAAACACCTTGTCTGTGGGCCTGTGAAAATTACCTGTGCTGATTCTTGCATGAATGCTTTTCAGTACCACCAGTAAGTTCCCATTCTCTCTCGTGATTTTGGCACAGTATCATTGAATTCCACTTATATCAGCAGCGCTCTTTTCCTTCTCAAACAAGCTGCTGATAACACTCTTACTTGGATACTCCAGAAAGTAAGCTGTGGCACAGCAGCTCAGCAAGCAGAGCAACCCCTGTTTTACTATCCGCTGAACTTGTCTGATTTGTGAAAATCTGTAACATTATTCTTGTATAGTAGAGTCCCTGAGAAAGCTCCAAGAAATGGAAAGGCAGGTTTAATAGTCTTGAGCTAGCAGGACAGTCCTGTTGGTGGGCAGAATTCTGTCTTTTCCTCATTTCACACGGAAACTCTCAGTTACAGTACTAGAGGCAGAGCTGACAAAAAGGGCAGACTTCTTCCTGAGGAAATAATGGTTTTCCATCAGATCAACTTTGGCAGCCAATAATAAAAAGGGAGAATAAACAAAAGAAAAATACTCTTTCCCCTTGACATAAATGTTCAGTATTTTGGTAAAAGAGAAGCATGTGGCTGGTCTGAGAAAATATCTTAAGGGGCAGTGGTAGGGACATCTTGGGAAGGCTCTTGTTGGATCACAGAACGTAGACAAAGTGAATGGCAGCATCAGCTTTGAGCCTGCCTGTAACAGAGCCAGCTGCAGATCACTTGTCTGAAAAACACTGTCAGACAAGTAGGTGGGCTTAATGGTTAGCAGAAGATAGGCCAACAGACCCACCCACGCTGGTCCAGGACTGAGGTGCATTACATTACTGTGATTGCACCTTTTTTTCTATTTGCATGTGTCTGAACAGCCATAGATTGTTCCAGTAGAATATGCAATAAAGAAAGAGCTGGACCATTATGAAATGAATACTTGAAGGAAGGGGAATTCTTCCTGAAAGGATTCTTAAGCCCTGTTTTTTTAACTATTATAGAAGAAGAATGATTAACTTTTTCTTTTCCATCTTTCAGTGAACAGAAGGGTACTTCACGATAAATTTACTGTTTTGAAAATAATAGCAATGATAATATAGGAATAAGCCACATGCACAAGCATGCACGGTTTTTTAGTTGAGATCTTGCTGTTTCTAACTTGTAGACTACGACACTCCCAGATGTATAAAGCTTCAGTGCTGAAATATGGAGATCTCTCTAAAGGTAATTGTCCATCCTGCTATATATAATAATCATTTCCCTCTCATTTTATTGTGCTCCTTTTTGGAAACTAAGATGTTTAGTAATTTGTTTTAGTTGGAACCAGGGGAAATATATATTACATTATTTATTTGACATGTTAGATTTATGTCTCAGCTTTTTTTCAGGAGAGAATTGACTCCTGTATACTATCCTCATAGCAGTTCTGCGAGGAATTGCTGTGTGCTGAGATAATGTTTTTTGGGCTCAGAATTATCCAGCGTGCTTCTGTTCCTGAGATTTGAACTTTGGACTTTTTTATGAAGAAATAAAGGCTCAAAAGAACACATTTTATACAGGAAGACTCTGTTAACCTCTTCATTAATTACTTAAGCATCACACACACAAATTTTCATACTCCTTTGCCTTGTTGCACCCTGGTGAGGAGGAACCAGGGAAGACAGGAGCCGTCCATAAAATTCCATCTCCACTGCTGTAGACAAACAGAGCGTCCTTTATCTGGAGAGATAAAAAGCCTTCCTCTTTATCTTTTGACATTGACATTCTGTTAGCATTCCATCATGCGGTTGTCCTGCTACTAGGAGGCTGGGTCAAATGTCAGTTGGGACAGGGTGGTGAATTTTTGGTCTGAGGGTTGATTGACTTCCCTGCCTTTTTACCTTGTTCGATTCTATACATATGCATTCTTTTTCTAAATTTTGATTGTTCGGCTCTGTCTACCCCATCCAATATTTTAGTTCTGTTAACTCTTCCATGCCTGTATGTTGCCTGGAACGTAGACCCTGCCAGTCACACTTTCAGTTTAATTGTCGGTCCAGCTGCTTGAAATATTTTCTTATGAGTCTTGTCGAGTTTTCTAGTTTGTACATTCAACTTCAGAAGGAAATCAAAGGCTCCCCCTTTTAGATCCTCAGTTGGCTTTGGTAAGATGCGTAGTATATAAATTTGATTAATTAATAAAATTAATTATTGAGTTATAAGTTCCATAGAATTATTTTTTTCATTTGTGATGAATAGCTCTTTTTTTCTCTGATGTGTTTTTTGCAGATGCCTCATGGACCAAAGTAATCAGCGTACTGACATCAGCTGCTATCCGATTTGAGATGCTGAGTATAGTTCATCAAAATCAGGTAAGCAGTGAGGTTCAGCCTCTGAGTAGAAATAGTAAGACTGCCTTCTGTGTAACTGAAATGTGGAATAATTTTGAAAACACACGCGTTTATATTTAGAATAAAGAGTTTATGCTAATCCAGCATAAGGAAAGAGTGCTGCATTATAAACACAACATGTTGTCATAAACTTAGCTAAATTTGTACAATTATGTTGAATATAGAATTTGCTGGCATGGGAATGAATTGTTAGATTAGTGGACTTGTTCGTACTCCTATATTCCAGATGAAGCTGAACATGAATTATCAGGAAAAGGATATCTAACCTTTCTTAAAGTTTTCCTTTCTTAAAGTTTTCCAGATATAAACATGTTTGTTCTCATGCTATATATGGGATCATGGGAAATAACATTCATAACATCTAGGGCACAGATGTCAATCTCAGAGTGTCACGTTGCCGTCATGTGACGCTTTGCGACATTTTTCCCTTCACAGAGCTGGGGTGGGCGTGGCCTGTGCATGATGCATCCGGCCCGTGGGCCACCAGTTTGACACCCCTGATCTAGGGGATCCACAAAGGGGAAAGCAATGGTATATAGGACACTAAACAGAAATTGATATCACAAGTTGATGGATTTGGGGGGAAAAGAGCAAGTGAATCAATGCAATGTCACTTCTTGGCAAAAGGCAATTTTAGCAATTCAGGCTTCTGGATGTGTTAGACACTGCACTTGGCCTTCCCTAACCTGACTAGGCCTGAAACCTGGGAGTTTCAGTCACCAGAAGGGAAAAGACTGAATAAAAACAGCTTTTTATATAGACTGATTGGTGCCTTAATGCAGCAGAGCCCAACTAGTAGTTTGCATACCGTAAGGTGGGATTGAGGTTAAGACACTGAAACTTCAAGTCTTCCTTAGTGAGATCTACATACGCTGGCAATCTGGGCCTAAAATAGAAAATACTGAGAGCCATGTCTGGAAGCTGAGTCATGACAATTGGACTTCTTTTCTTGTTGGTTTGAAACCTTTCGCTGCTTATCTTCTTCAGCAAAAGAAGATAAGCTTCTTCAGTCTGACGAGAACGTAATAATTTTCATCAACTGAGAACCATGGCTGTAGTATTTTCTTTTCATTAATTTTTCACACTGGAACCTTGCTTTAGGTAATTACGGGCAAGATTATGGGGGAAAAGTTCAGGAACTCATTGGCACTAGGACTAGAGCTTTACTTACTTTCTTGCCAATGGAATTTATTTTTTTCTCCCTTAGGTTTTCTTGGATGTAGAAGAAAGCGATATCTCTATGAAGGCGACCAAAGGTGGAGCTTTTGTGATGTATAATTGTGCTCGACTTGCCACGCTCTTTGAAACGTACCAGAGATCAGTAGAACAAGGTGAAAGTCTTTTTGGCTTGTGTACTGGATTCATCCATGTTTCTGCCTGGTTGAATTGGCCGTCTTTGCATTATTTTGAAAGAAACCCCCGCATAGTCACATAATTGCATTATAGGCACCTGGCAACCGTTTGCCGCGTTCCCACAGTCACGTGACCACAATTTTTTAATGTTTTTTTGCTGGTTTCCACCATTTATTTGGTTTCTAGCAAAAAGAGTCATTGGCTAAAATAAATGCTGCATTCGCTTAATGACTGCTGTCAAAAAGGTCATAAAATCAGTCATGGTGACATATTTAACGACCACCATGAGTTATGACCATAATTCCAGGCTCAGTTACAGTGATAAGTCAAGGACTACCTGTATACGTGTCACTGTCCCTTCAGCTTGCTGACCACCAAGAAATGGCAGTGGATGACCCCCCCTTGAACCAGCCACTGTGAATTTTTTTTTCCCCTGTGTCTTTGGGATTTCACTGAGGTTTGCTTTTTGCCCTTTCCTTAAGAGGTAAGGCGTATAAAAAAATAGCACCTGGATATGTCTTAGTGGGACATTTGATCCCTGGTCATAATTTAATATCCCCTTGGTCATAATTTAAACAGGGGGCTCACTGCCAGGGATATTTTAAATAAAACAGGATCCCTAGAGGACAACTCCTGGGAATGACTGTTGAGAGATCTTGCCAATGTTAGGAACCAGATAATTCAGCCTCTGCCGAAGATGTTTATACTTGTGATAATATTTCTAACGTACCATTACTTTCTTCCTTTCTGCATGCAGGTGTTAGAGAACTCATCTCCTCTTTAAAATTACTTAACAAGCTTTGCAGACTGCTTCCCTGTATTGCAAATCAAACTATATTTATATTTATATACAGCAATATAAATATAGAGTGATTTGCAATACAGCGAAGCAATCTGCAAAGCTTGTTAAGTAATTTTAAGTGTGCAAGGGGAGGAATTTATAAGAGAAAGCTTATTAAGTTCCACGCAATTTGAAATGGCTTGTTAGAGTATTTATCTTGTGGATAACGAAGGAAATAGTGGCTCACACTACCGGGTCCTCAACAATCTTCCATCATGCCACTACGGTGCATTAATTAACCAATTTTGTTTCCAACTCTGACTGATCTTCTTACGTTCCTTGTTTACTGTGGTAAATCTGCCATCCAATTCAGGTCTGTATCCAGTCTTCCCGCAGTCTTCCGAACTGAACTACTCCTCTCTCAGGGAAGAGGTGAGCAAAGAATTACAAAGACCCGAGCCTGGGGGGGCCTCTCTAGATTCAATTGGAAGGATCCAATGTGGATAAAAGATTGTTTTACCCAATTCCCCGATAAAAGATTGCTCCCAGTAAAATGCCTTCCACCATCAGTGTACGTAATTTACTTTAGTTTGTTCAATGTAGCACAGTAAGAGGGGACACCTATTGCACAGCCGTTGGCTGCTGAAGTGGTGTGGTGTTTGTTGTAGCAGGAATCTCCTCGGTTGATCATTTCCCTCCTAGTTTGCAATCTAGAACAGAAAGTTTTTCTTTTCCTTCCTTCCTTCCTTCCTTCCTTCCTTCCTTCCTTCCTTCCTTCCTTCCTTCCTTCCTTCCTTCCT
>JANHFL010008933.1:13506-34856 GCA_032468155.1 Oxyrhabdium leporinum | reverse complement strand
CTACTCTTGGATGATTATAATTTGGGCACTGTTGAGGGGCACTGCCTTGAGGCCCAGCTGTGCCCCCAGCCCCAAATAAAAAAAAGAAAAGAAGAATATGATGTGAAACCAACAAACGGAGCTTAATTTGTATTTTTTTTATGTCCAAACACAGGGAGAAACATTTATAGGAGCTCACACCGAACTCCATCCTTGCTATAAACCTTCACCCTTGTCTCTTCCCAAAGCCAATCTGCATGTCTCTGCTTAAGATGGGCAGGACTGGATTCCTTCTGGTTAGGAGGACGGATCAGGAATCCGCATGGAAGTCACAAAAGCAATTTTTGTCACGTTTCCCCAGTTCTGAGTAAACCCCTTTCGTTGCTTCGCTTCCAAAACCTCAGAAGCCTTTTTCTAGTTCAGGTGTTGGGACTGGCTTCGATATTTGCACAGGATGGGCACTTAATTGTGGGAAAGTGAGACATGGTTTCAATGAAACCGGAGCCATGGGAATATTTATCAAGAAGTTGGAAGGAAGAATTTTCTAGAATAGAATACGGAATAACAGAGTTGGAAGGGACTTTGAACATCAGGGCTGTCAAACTCCCAGGCATTACGCACTGGCCACGCCTAAGCCCATATCAGTCCTGATACATCACGTGACACCGCCGTGACGACATGAGTTTGACACCGCTATTGTAAATCATCTAGCCCAACCCCCCCGCCCCCCACAAGTAGGAGACCCTACACAATTTCTGACAAATAGCAGTTCAATCTCTTCTTGAAAGCTTCCAGGGATGAAGCTCCCACAACTTCTGAAGGCAACTTCTGTTCCATTGAATTGATTGTTCTCCCTGTCAGGAAATTCCTCCTTATTTCCAGGCTGAATCTCTCCTTGATCAGTTTCCATCCATTATTCCTTGTCTGGCCTTCTGGGGCTTTGGAAAATAGCTTGACCCCCTCCTGTCTGTGGCAGCCCCTCCTCAGATACTGGAAGACTGCTCTCCTGTCTCCCCTGGTCCTTCTCTTCACTAGAGTAGCCATGCCCGGTTCCTGCAACCGTTCTTCGTATGTTTTAGCCTCCAGTCCCCCAATCATTTTGACTTTGTAGATCATCCAGTCCAACCCCACCCCACCCCCCGCCCAAGCAGGGGACCCTACCCCATTCCTGACGGATGGCAGCCCAGTCTCTTCTTGAAAGCCTGCAGTGATGAAGCTCCCACAACGTCTGAAGGCGACTTCTGCTCCACGGGTTGACTTGCTGGGTCAAACAGAAGCCCTGAAGGCAGCATGCAGCGAGGAAAGCTACAACTCTTACTTGACCCTTCTCTGCCTCGACCGTTTGTCCTGCTCTGTAATTCACAGGCCACTGAGGTCCCAGGGCAGGGCAGGGGCCCAGATGCAACACCTGCTCAAAGGCACCCAGAGAAGGGAGCTAACTAAACCCTCTGGCTCAGAGGCTCCGGTACTCAAATGTGTGGGGATTTTTATTCTCGGTATTTAATCAGGCTTTTTTCCATCTAACTTCAAAATGTTTTCCAGATCGTGGAGCTTTGCTTGATAGGGAAGAGGGCTTGATCTTCAGCTCCTTCACCCTCACCATGTGCCACTCAATTGTCTTTCTTCAAGACCAGACATTTGCCTATATATCTATTCTGTCAATCTTTCTTCACCAGGCTTTGCGTTTATTTCCCCAATATCTTTACTTCCCTTGTCTAAACTCATTCCAGTTGATCTGAATTCTTCTTATACAGCGGTACCCAGAAGAAAACATGGCGCCCAAGATGGGACCTGACCATCACGCCCACAAGGCCAACTTTTAGTAATAAATGAATAATAAATCCTGTGATTTTTATCACTATGCAATGAAAAATTATCAAAACAGCAGACATTACATTTTCTCCAAATGGAACCAGTGCTGAATCAGTACAATTCGGCTACATTGAATCAGTACAATAATACAGCGTAAAGGTAAGGAACAGAAAAGTAAAATCAAAATCTCCATAAATGTTTAGATTGCCTTTCATTTTTCATGAAGAATAGAGAGAGATAATAAAAATCCACTCTCCAGACTTCAGATGCCACAGATATAATTTGCTCCAGGCTTCACCACCAAACAATAGCTCTTTTGTCTCCAAAGCCATTCGAACAATGATGTCATTTACCATAGTTACATGATTGACTTTGCCTGTATTTGCAATTATGCAATTGGCATTTTTACATCATTTGCGCCACTGAAAATTAAGCAATGACATCAATAGCAAAGTATGCAACTCTGCAAATTATCCAGATTTACGAAGGTGACCTCAATCACTTAACTTCAGATGTACCAGATATCTTTCTCCTCTTTAAAGTGGGGTTTTATTTTACCGGGGGAGGAGCCCAGACTATACTGGGAGGCGGGGTCTCAAGGGAACGATAATCTGATGAGCTGACTCCTGTTTATAATTTGATCTCCCTTTCATGGTATTATTAAGTTTTGTGCTTTTTACAGGTTTTCAAAATAGCCTTTTATGATCTGTCACGACACATGAGACAGACAGACAGACAGACAGACAGACACTGACAGATGCTGTAACACACCTAATGAGCTGCATATTCTGAATTTCTACAGCCCAGCACAGGATTCCCAGCCTTCCCAGGCTGCCCAGAAGCGACAAAAGGACCCCTTTGACCTACCGGAAACAGGAAATATGCCAAGTTTCATTAACAGTCCTGAAGAGGCGTTGACCAGTTGCAAGGCTATTGCCACATCCCAGGCACTTCCAATCTTCTTCCCCTACATGGAAGACAGAGACACTTCAGCAGATGCTCTTTCACTGGCAGATATATGGGAACAGGATATCAAGAAAGTCCAGCGTTAGGAAAAGACCAATACTGCATGTGAGGCTCTGCTACAACCTGTTTCCTATACAGTCAGCCAGGGGCTCCTAGGAAGACCGAAAGCAGGAGATGAAAGCAAGAAGTCCATTTCTATCAACTCATATTCACCACAATGGGGTCTCCAAGGAGCACAACTGCACAGGCTAAATTATAGGCTAATCGTTGAATTGGAGGAACCCGGCCGAAAACAATCGGGCAGCTACGAAAGACTTTCTCCATCAATGAGTGCTTCACAGGTTCTTCAAGGGAAGCAAATAGCTTCACTCATAACAGTGACTTGGATTGATTGTCTCCTCCCCACACAACCTCTTGGCAATCCCCAACTTCAGTTAAAATGCCCGTAGATTTTTATGCCTGGTCAACTCTACTCTCAAGCCAAGGGGGGGGGGATCACCTTTGGCCGCAGACATGAACTACTTTAGCCCATGGTTAGCAGCTGGAACTAAAAGCTCCCTGTTGAGCACAATACCACCAAAAGAAAATTATTGCTGACAAAACTGCTCATATCAAACTTGGGATTCCCGAAGTTCCACGTTGATGTACTGGCTGCATTCCTGGCCTACTCAGTTTTTATGGAGACTGTACTGGTGTGGGTTTTCCTGGCTGGTAGCTGTTGGCCAGTGTTGGGCTTCAGGGTATAATGACTACGGTCTAGAGAAGAGATTCCCTCCCTCTGAAGATGCCAGCCATGGTTACCAGTGAAGCATCAGGAAATGTTTTTCTTAAACCATGGTCACTAAACCCTGAAACCCAACACAGGGCACTGTTGGAGCTCAACAACATTGTCAAGAATGTTGAAGTGAGAGGACAAAAAACGATTTTGAAAATGGGAGTTCACTGCAGATGGAAGGCTCTCAATTGCTTGCAGCCAATAAATGCAGTCTGGCTAATCTGCTGATGGGCCGGCAGGGGAATATCAGTGCAACAAATTCCTAAAATATCTGTGTCTACCGATTATTTCTCGTCATGCCAGCTTGCTTTGCTGGTTCAGACAAAAGCCTTCTGCTGGGCTCCCTCCAGGCTCCCTCCTGCCATGCATGAGCGTGAATGGGAGGAAGGCCCATGAAATCCTTTGTTATGCCGTACATTCATCAGAAGAGCCCCGGCTGTGCCAGAGGGAGCCCTGAGAATTCAGCCCGTGCACAGTTTCAGAAGAAAAGTATTTTCTGCAATACAATATTAAAAGCTCACTACCCATTTGGGCTGCATTATATTAATTCAACTAGGGGTGTTCCCTAGAGTTGGAATACTGGTAGATCATTTTCTCAGAAAGGGAAATTGCAATCTTCCTTTAAGCTATAGACCAATTCGTCACTGATACTACAGCTCTGAACCACTGTTATATAACACTGAAAAGCTGGCTTTGTGAAACAGAATATTCTGACTAAAAACCAAATTGAATTCAGTGAATGAAACTCCCACATTGCATAATTGGGCTCGTAAATGTGTAATTTCATCTCTCTTTATGCGACTTATTTTTGTGCACCCTTTTATTTAATCAACAGAAACTGTCTGGAGAAAATTACCAGCTACACTGTCTCTGATTTTGTTCCAATTTGCAAGTGAAAAATCAAGTATCCCAATGTGGCTTTTCTTTTCCAGGATTTAGATTTGATAATATCTCGGTGGCTTGCAATCAAGATAATGATGCCCTACCACTTAGGTCTCGGATTAGAAGGAAAGTTGGTACTTGGTTACAAATGCAAGAATAGACATAGTTGGTTTAACAGAAACCTTATTGAGACACAGATGATCCTGAATCCAGAGTTAAGACAGAGAAGGGTTCACTGGGAGAGATTCCTCTTTATAGCAAGGAGGGTATCAATCTAATACAGTGGAAGACAAAAGATGGCAATAGTCAGCCTTAGAGATAAATCAGATCTTGGAAGATGCTCTTGAATGTCCAGTCAAAATGCTGAAACGGATCCTGAGATGGTAAAGATTGGGGAGACGTACAAAGGAAAGGGTCTTACAATACTGTGTGAATTACCTTCCATATTGACATATTGACGGAGGTGAATTGGAAGATGAGTAGCTTTTAAAACTGGAGGAAGAAACATTAATACTCTGTGTGATGCTGAAAATTCTCTGATAGTTAAAAAGGCAAAACAATCTACAGAGTCCTTGAGGAGCATAATGAAAAATGGGGACTAAGATTAAATAAACAGAAAACCAACCTAACGACAACCAGTATGGCAACCAGCCTTAACACTAGCAAAGAAAATACTGAAACGACAGGTAGCTTCGCCTGTTAGGATCGACTATCAACAGCAAAAGAATCAGCAATCAAGGAATACATCATAGTCTAATACTTAGTACAATGAAGGCCTCAGAAAAAGTATTCAGATCCCCGGATATGTCTCCACTTACACTTATCATTTTGAATTTTGGCTTTGGACAAGACTTCTGAGAATGCCATGGGACAGCCAAGAAAAGAAACAATGGATCGCAGAAAAAAATCAATCTAGAGATCTTACTCACACAAAAGGGCACACATGATTAGGGCCTCTTCTGGGACAAGAGTGCTGGGACTCGTAACTCTTGCAGAAGCAGTGGTTGGGGCCTTCAGTCATATTACGGCCTTACAAGGCAGCCTCTGGTAGCCCCCTCCATCAAAAGGGAGAAAACTAAGTTGCAACCACTGAACCTTCAGTAGCTGGATTTCCCTCCTTGGGCCACTGAGGTCCCAGGGCAGGTGCAGCTTAAGGTCAGTGACCAGCCATGAAGACTCAGGGGGAATGCAAGCGTGGGGGTGAGCATTGGGGTGATGAGGTGACTGGCTGCCTTGACCAAGAAAATAGCGGGGTAGGGGAGAACTGAGGGAGACAGGATGAACATCAAATTGTGGGAGGTATGGTGGCAACCCATGAATGGGTCATTCTTGAGAGTACTGGGCAGGCCGTTTAAGTGCAATCTGAATGTCCAGCCCAAAGGATAGTCTTCATGATAGCAGTCTTCCAATATTTGACTGGCTGCCACAGAGAGGAGGGGGTCAAGCTATTTCCCAAAGCCCCTGAAGGCCAGACAAGGAATAATGGATGGAAACTGAACAAGGAGAGATTCGACCTGGAAATAAGGAGAACTTTTCTGACAGTTAGAACAATCAACCGATGGAACAGAAGTTGCCTTCTGAAGTTGTGGGAGCTTCATCACTGGAGGCTTTCAAGAAGAGACTGGACTGCCATATGTCAGAAATGGTGTAGGGTCTCCTGCTTGGGTGGGGGGTTGGACTAGATGACCTATAAGGTCCCTTCCAACTCTATTAATCTGTATCTGTAAATTTACTACGAACATATACATGACATAAACCCTACTCTCACCAAGGTCACTCTGGAGTAGCTTGCTCCTGGCTACAAACTATTACTAAGAGCCAGTCCTCTTCACCAGGTACCTTGTGCACAGACACACACACACACACCCCAAGCTTTTGCCAGCTTTCATTCCCCGCTCGCCTCATGTACCACTCTGCCAAGGAAACATGTAACCTCCCAGCATTTCTCTTTCGGTTTAGGGCTTGGGAGGATTTTTTTCTAATAAGTTGACCTATAATGTTCATTCTTTTTCTTCCACTAGCCATCCTCTGCTATGCTTCCTATTGCCTCCATATTTGAAGGAGAGGGTCGTTCAACAAATAAGACGTCTCCCTTCTGATCTCTTTCTTCATCCTACTCTTTTATCTCTTTTTCTAGCCTGTATTATTTGTGTCTTTAATCACAAAGTCTCCTTTTTATAAGCATGCTTTCCATCCTTTGGTGAAGAAATCCTCCTTAGATCCTTCTGGGTACAACTTAGCAATCTTTGTTCTGCATCCTTTATTTAAAACCTTTGAGTTCCTCTCTCACACCTGGCTCTTCTTTAATCTCCTAAATGCCTTCTGGGTTCATCTCGGTCCTGGATTTTGGCCAGTCCACTCCACTGAGAAGGCACTTTCTCAATGCTTTACTTGCGCTGGCACTTCTCCATTGGATAATCCAGATTACTACCCCTGGCATAACAAAACCACCTAGTATTATTGGCTGGGCCTTTATTTGGATAAAATCTTGTTTGTCTTCTTGTTCTTTTTCCACCAATAAATTTCCCCTTACAGCAGGTATCCCTCAGGGATCAATCCCAGATCCTCCTTTCTTTACCCTTTTCCACCAGGTGCCTTCATTATGGATACTGGATCAACACCATTGTTATGCTGACAATACTAATCCCGTAACAGGTGTTCAGCTGTAATCCAGTGCCTTATTGGCCTTCCTGGGTGTCCTCCTGCTGCCTTAGGTTGAACATGGAGAAGCCAGGGAGATTCTGCTCCAGCCTCATCTAATTTCCCATCTCTCCTTTCACCTCTAGAGCTACTCACAGCCTTGGGAATTCAACTGACAATCAGATGACTTTGCATCCGTTTGTTGTTCTTATCACACCGTGTGTAATTTGATTTGGTTTAATGTAGAACTGTTATCCCACCTACTCTCATTAGTCTGGTAGCTCCTAGGTTACTATCTGTTTTAACATGCTCAGTTGTACTACAAACTCTTGTTTATATAGATATGCGGCATCTAAATACTTGAAGAATGTATGTGGGAGAAACATTTATGGGCTTCTCTTTTCACATGTAAAATGCCTTATCTTTTAAATGCCCTGTTAAAATGCAGGCTTGCAACCTGAAGCCCAACCAATGTTATTTTATCTTCCTTGTGTTCAAAAGCCTCTACTGAGGTAAATCCAAAGCAAACCCAATTCACTTAAATCTGTTGCTGCACAGATCAGAGACCCATGATCAGTTGGAAGTGTCCTACGAGATCATCAGATTCAATGTCCTGCAGAAATCACTATCCCATCCATGACAGAAGACTATCCAGTCTCTTGGCAGACCTTACTGTCCAGAAGTTATTTCTAATCTGAGTCTAAATCATTTTAAGTTTCATTCCTGTTGTCAGATAGACTAAAACAGACAGACCAGAATATCGACTCTACAGAAAGGCCAAAAGTATTTGACTGAGATGACCCACAGTTATAGAATCTGGTAACTCTGACAACAAAATTATCTCATTGTTCAGGACTTTAAAATGCTTTGCCCCTTTTTGTCAAGGTAATGGGTTTTTTGCGTATCTCTGTCCAAGTCACTATATTTATTCTCTACCATCTAACTCATATTGGAATGCTGATGCACTTAGCAACGGATAACTTAAGTGGACAAAAGTGATTTATATTGGCTTTTTAAACTGTCACTGCTGAAGTTTATGTCAGCAATACTTGGGGGGTTGGTCAATGGAGGCTTTTGGATGACTCTCCTAGGCAGGGTGTGGAACAGGTTACTGGTCTTAATTGCATTCTTGCCATACCAACATTGCCTACCAAGAGTTCTGTCTTTTGTCCAACATGCAGCCAAGTCTTCCCCAAGCAACCTTCCTTCCTTCCTGGCTGGATGGCAGACTGATAGGCCCAGGATACTAGAAACAAATTTTATTTGCTCACGTTGCTTCCTAAACCAGCATTAAGTAGTGCAATCCCGTTAAACAAAACCACAGCCGCCCACTATGAGGATCTGGAATCCTGCTAAAAACAGGAGCTTTACGTGAAGAACATCTAACCAGCTCCCTGCAGGGCTTTTCCTGGGCCAACAATTCCCGCCTCTCTCTCCCAAGAAGCCCCACATCCACCATGTAAGCCGCCTGCACAGTGGGATCCTGTAGGGCAGGAGGGGGCCGGAGTCGAGGAAGGTCAGCAGCTGGCTTGAGGAGTGCTGGCGAAGACCCCAATTCAGGAGGGCTCCCAACACCCCTTGTAGCCCTGGCTTAACGGGGCTGCAACTGAGAATTCTGGCCAGCCATTCAAGCCTCACTTTGTCTGGGAAGTGAGTGGGCCACCCATCTCCTTCCTCTCCCTATATCATCACATGGGGAGTTGGCCTAGTTTGGGGCCATCTCAATAGCCTGTTCATCAAAACAAACTTTCCGACTCGGAGACTCCTGTTAGGACCAACTGCCACAACCGAGCCAGAGCCCCCCGTCTCTTGCGTCAGCTGCGATACACCCTTGCCAGACCCTTTGTTGGGCCCCAACAGAGGGGCCACCTGTAGATCTTGCAAAGTCAGGTGGGGCTGCCAGGAGATCATTCACAGAGCAGGGAAGCCGCCCAGGTGTCGATAGTAAATGAATCCCTCATGGAATCCTAAAGCATCTGGTAAAGTCCAAAAAACAGACCCCGGATTATAAAAGGGACTTTCCCCCTCTGGTGAAATGAGCTAACTCATTGGATACAACTAACAAATGCACCCAGAGGAGCAATTAAAGTGGAGGGATATTGCCTGGGCAAATCTTGGGCTAGCTGCAGCTTTTGGTGGCCTTCAAGGACGGCCTTAGAGAGAGTGTTTTGCAACTAGGTCTGGCTAAGGCATGAGTGACTGAGAGCAGAGCCCCCTGATCTATGATTGGTGGTAAATGGTGCATCAGGCAGAGTTGGTGCAGCTGCTCTCCCTTCGTTTCCAGACAGCAACGTGTTGTCACAGAAGCAGTAAGTTAAGCGAACGTCTTTATAGAGGCTGTGAGTGGAAATGAACCACAAGCGTCCATCTAAATATGCCACCGTGAGGACAGCTAAATTTGGAAACTGGCCACCTTTTGGTGATATCGTCTGCCTGTTTGTCTACACATAAATCCAAAGATTATGCAATAGCCACCAGTCTCCTGTAACCTCCTTCCAAAGGAAGCCAAACCCAGCCACACCTGCAATTTCATATTCTTCAGAAAAGCAGGCAAAAGATAAGCAGGTGGACTCTCTGCTGGCTCACCTGGACCAGCTCGGTTGCTTGTGATCAGAGGTAAAAGGACATTGTCCTGCAAATGGAGGAGAAAGGCTTCTATTTTCTGGATTGAAATATATATTTAATTAAAAGATCATTACATTATACACACGATCATTACATTATTCATTTATCCAGACAGTTCAAATTGAGCCACACGCTGAAGGAAGATACTTTTCCATGCATGCGAAATGCAGCTTTGCTGTCCTCTGCAGCTCTTCTGGCATGAGAACGTCACAACAACCCTCGTTCTTTATTTTCCTACTGTTGTGGCATCTACCATTGTCCCTGCATGCTCAATCCATCCGTTACTGCCCAGGAGCAAAGACCGGCTTCTCCCACCAGCTGGAGGTATGATGGTGGAACTACTACTGGACTTCCCAGTCAGTACCAGTTTGGGGACGGGGGGGCAGGTGCCTCCAAGGGTTTAAGACCAAGTCTGGTGTTTCTCCTCTTGGAGGATCAAGAAAACTAGAATATGAAAGCAAGCGTATTTTCTCAGACAAACCCAGATGATGCAAGAATCAATTTCACACCTGTGTCTTGGTGATCAGATTGCTCAGGAAGGGCGATCTTTTAAAAGCTGCCCCTCAAAATTAATATGTTTTAATACTTTCATCTTGTCCATCCTTTATGTTACCATGACATTAAACCTCTTCATGCTCCTTAGGGGACCTAGAAAGAAAATGAGTTGCCCACATGGCAGCTGCGGCCTTTCTAAGGGAAGGCAGGCGCAATCCTGGCTCCAAGTTTAATGCTTCTCTGGGTTCTCCTTGAAGCCAGAGGCCTGGGGAACAAGTCCAACAGGCAGGAAAGGCTCACAGACAACTGTCTCCCAGGAGGTAGTTGTTGTGGTGGTTGTCCTTTTCCTCCTCCTTCCATCAGCAGCACCATCACCAAAGCATCTGACAAGTTACCTTTCTCATCGTTGTATGGCTGGCACATTCTCCAAGTGGCTCACCTCCCTCAAACCACACGAGGGTTCCGTTTTCTTATGAGGACCGTGGGGTGAACCCTCCCTAATCCGAAGCTGCTTGATCTTCAGTTGAGGGAATTCAAAATACTTTTTTTTTCAACGCATTGCTTAAAATATAATCATTGAAGATAGCCATGAAGATTGATGACCTTATTATAAAGGAGTCTTCAGAAAAGGAACAATAATCCAGCCAAACCCCATGAGAACTCTGTGTAACTGGGCCTTACCTGGGCACCAGCCACGCCTTGGCTTTGCTCTGGACCAGGTTCTATGCTAACTGGGACATTTGGAGAAGAACTGGGAAAAGGAAGGGGGGAAAATAAGACACATCCAGATTGCCTCAAAGAAGAGATTTCTCTAAAGGGCAGAAAGTCACAGTGATGGGAGACTTTTATTATCCCAAACTGTGCAAAGTATGGCCTTCCAGGAAATAACCTGGCTTGTCCTGAGCTTAGCTTTCTCCTTTAGGAGGTGAAAGAAGACACAAGAGGATTAGCTAACCTTACGCTAGAGAAGACTTAGTCAAGAATATGGAGAAGGCATACATACTTCTTCCATGGAGTGTGAGGGAAGAAAGTCCAAGTTGGTCATGAATTTCTTTCCAAAAAGAAAATACTGAAAACGTTAATTGGACTGGAGCTGACTGCATGCAAAGAAGCGAGGTGTGAAGATTCAAGGAAGAATGGAAGGGTCACATTATCTCACGGAGTAAGAATGGGAATCATGGGATCACTGTGGGTGCGTGTGAAAGTAGAAATTAATGGCTTGGTGATAGTTGCACATTCTGCTCCATTGTACGCTGAAAAAAGAACCTGTGATGACTTTGGGGAACAATTGGCCACGATTTGAACAATCCAGGGCAAAACGTTCTACTGGCTGACATGAATGTAGGGGTGGGAGTGAGACAAGAGTGTGGAGAAAAACGTGAATAGGCTATTTGGAAACTCCACAGTGAATGAGAACAATGGCTACTGTTCAGTTTAAAAGGAGGTCTGTAAGCTGAAATCTATTCATGCAGGCCTATAAAGAAATCTAAAACCACGGTAGATTTGATATGATGAAAGTCTGTGGAGATTAGTGAAGGATACAAGGGTGGCAAGAGTTTCTGAATGCCCAAGATCACTACAACGCCAAGAGTGGATTTTGAGATCAACGAACATAGAAGAGCTGAAAGAAACTCGATACAATGACTGTGGGAACCCAGAATGAAAAATTAAAAATTAACGGAACGAATGTGAGTGGGTGTCCTCTCTTACTGAAGAGGGCTGGGAAATTCTGGGAGTTGTAAGTCCACAAGCCAAATTGCTCACGTTGGATACCCTTGGCCAAAACCCTCTCCAACCCTATGATCCTAAGCATATTCGAGAAGCTTCCCGAGAGGAGAAAGTTTCATGGTGGAACCAATGATCAGGTTATGGGCTCCTCTGGATGCTCTCAAAGCCATCGATCAGGTAGTTGGACTCAACAGCGTGTTCATGGAAATTTCTTCTTGACTTCTGGAAGCACAGGTTGTGAAAATAGTGGCCCCCAGGGCAACTCTTTCTGGAATCCACAGCAGAGGGCAGAGAGAAAGTGATTCTGATGGTCACTGCTGAAGGAAGAGGTCTCTAGATCAGTATTTTTCAAACTTGGCAACCTGAAGAAGATGTGTGGACTTCCAACACTTGGAATTCCAGCATGCTGACTGGGGAATTTCTGTGAACTGGGCCAGATTTGAAAAATAGTGCTTTAAGATGAGGTTTGCAGTCCAGAATAGACCTTCTGCCCAGGTCTTGATGGTTTGTGCTTTTTTCAGTCATTGGGACTGGGAACAAAGCTCATGTTTCTGATTTTTTGCTTCTGATAGGCGGTGCCTCCAGACTTCTGCACCGTTTCCCAAAGTTTGCCCAAGGGAGGCATCAGTGAAGCAAGAGAGCTGGCCAATGTCATCCCTTGCTCCCCGCTGGCTTTCCAGTGTTCAGGAGTCAGGAAATGCCATCCAGAAAAGCAGGAGCCCAAATAGCACAGAACAGGGCTCTCCAAACTTGACAACATTAAGACTTTCGGACTTCAGTTCCCAGAATTTCTCTGCCAGCCATTTCAGGGATTTCAAGCCCAGAAGCGTCAAAAGTTGCCAAGTTTGGAGAGCCCTGGCCTCCAGCCCCACGGTAGCTCTTCCTACAGAGGGAAGGAAGGTGGCCTGTCCACCGCTGCCCTCCAGACCCGCCTGATAGAGTTTCTGGAGGTGTGTATGTGATGGGATGTGCAGCTGGAATAGAGAGGTGGTGGTGGGAATCTCAGCAACAGCACTGGGGTTTCCCCAGGAGGAGGAACTGCGTTTGTTTGTTTGTTTTTGGGGTGTGTGTGTGTGCGCTGGCCTTGTTTATGTTTTACTTGGAAAGCGAGTCACCAATCTGAGATGTCAATCTAATCTACTCTTTTTTTGGCCATGTGTGGATATAAAAAAACTAGGCTGGGGTGGAGAGGGGTCAGCCCAGCCGGTCCCTACCCTTTCCCCAGTAACGGCGGCGGGAACTGGGAGGGGAGAATCCGATTTTCAGCAGAGGCCGTCCAAGGGAGCAGTGCCTGCCTAACTCGGGGGTAGGCAACTGGGGCAGCTTGACCACCTGTGGGCTTCAACCCCACAGAATTCCTGAGCCACCATAGCTCAGTCCACAGGCGGTAAAGTCGCCCGCCCCGTCCCCCAGCTCGTCCCCCATGCCCGGGGCAAGAAAGCCGAATTGCCCCCCTCCCCATTTCACCGGACCCTCGAAGCTCCAGCTCTCCCTCCTCCCCCCAGTGAAAGTGTCCCATCCACACCAGCTGCTCGCAAGGAGGGAATCGCCTCAATCGTGCCCCTCCCCTGCCGCTGCCCGACTCAAAGCTCTCCCCGGCCGGCCGGCGGGGGGCAGCCGGGAAAGGCGGCGCCCAAAGGTTCCTGGTTGCAATGGAGGGTTTTGCTCTTCCTGCCACGCTTATCCGCTGCCTCCTCGGCCGGGCTGGCGTGGGACGGGAGCCGCCCCGTCTCGCTCCAAAGGCGACGCCGAGCGGGGCGGGCTCCGGGACCCCTTTTCATCTCCCCAAATCGTTGCTTTGTTGCTTCACGAGCTGGGCAGCTCCTTTTGCCTTGTTGGTGGGATTTGGGGAGGGGTCTGGCGCGTGCCCAGGCCCAGCTTCCTTTGTCTGGGTCAGGTGACAAGTTTGCCCTTAACGACGCGGTTCCTCTTGACCTGCCAGCGGATTTTTGCAAGAGATTCCTGCTTTTGGTCTCTCTCTCTCCCCCCCCCCCCACGCTTAGGCGGGGGGGCCCTGCTGGCAGCTTCAGCCGCATCCTCATCTCCAGGTCCAAGGAAGCTTAACTCTGTGCAGGGCCAGGAAGTGGAGCTGCAGACCCCCTGATGGAGAAAATTGCTTTTACTTGCCAGGGAGGCACAAAGATTGTGGGGAACACACACACGCACCCGTCTTTGGTGGCTGGAAGCACCAGCAAGTACCAAAACACACACACACACCTCTCTCTCTGGTAGATGGCTGGAAACACCAGCAAGTACCAAAAGGCACCACTGATGCTGGCTGTGTAAAGCCAGAGGGTTTGGGTGGGAGGAAGGCCGCACTCCCACAGCACCTTCACTTGGACCGATGCCCAGGGAGCTGCCCAGACTCACCTGTAGAGAGATTGGCATCATACAAATTTAATAAAAAGCAGGCGGCCTCCTTGGCCAAATTCCCCGACTCGGCCCTTGCGGATGTCCTTGCCTGCCTCCCCACGCAGACTCCTGGCTCCGTTGCCTGCACCTCTGCCACGCGGAGCCTTACTCTCTGCCTCCTCCATGTAGTGCCTACAATGCTGGCCTTCCGCTTCATTCAGCAACTTCTGCGCTTCATCTGGCAAGAGGGGCACCAACGGTCCTCTGTGCGAATCCTTGTCCCGCTGGAGTGGCTTCTCGGGAAATGGGCCGAGTCTTGGGGGAGAAGAGCAGGGCTCGCTCTCTGCTTTCAGAAGCAGGAATGTCGAGGCTAGCAAGGCCCTCCCGTCGCTTTGGAAGCCACGTAGGCTCAGGTTTATTTATTATGTATTATTTTATTTATAGTCCGCCTTATAGTCAACTGTATAGAATGTGAGGGATACGTTTGTTTTTTAGTTTTAAAGTCATAACGTGCACTGAAGGTGGCATTGAATTTCGTTGTACGAGGTGCAATGACAATAAAGTAAACTGACTTTATTATTTTTACAAATAACCCATGGTGGCGAACATATCAATAGTGTTTTCTCTTACTTGCGCCACAACAACAACCCTGTGAGGTGGGCAGGGCTGAGAGTCGCTGGCCGGAGGTCACCCAGCCGGCTTTGATGCCTAAAGCTGGACTAGAACTCCCTCTGTCTCCTGGTGATTGGCCCAGTGACCCAGCTGGTTTCCTTGCCTGAGGCAGGACTTGAACTCAGGGCTCCTGCTTTCTCTCTTGGTGCTTCAGCTACCAGACCAAACATGCCAGGGGTGCTTCCTTCTGCTCCTCTCTCTGGCTTCACCTTCCCGCAAGGGATCCCATCTTTCTTCTACTTTGACAGCTGCTTCCGCTTCCTTGATCCTTTCCGGTCGAAAGACTCCATCTTGCTCTCTGCATTTCTGACTCGTTCCCACCCAGCATCTTTCTCCCTTTTGACCGGGATCTTTTCAGCTATTTTTGCTCTTTTCCTCATTACCTACCTTTCAAATCTGCTGCAGGCTTATCAAAATACGAAGAACGGGAGGAAAGGATATTCTTTCCTATTGATTAAATTGTAAATTCCATATTTATACTGTATATATTTACATATTTATATATACATAACATCTGCCACCCGGGAGCAGGCATAATAAGCCTTCCAGTACAAACGTCTGCCTGCTATTTTTCGGTTCCTCTAATCTTCCTTCAGCCTGGCCCTTGCGGATCCTGGCTGCTCGCTCAGATGCCAAGCCTGCCACTGGGCTTTGGCTGCTCCCGGCTGAGTTTGGCTTCGCCCGGCGTGCAGAAGCCGCTCCTCAGGGCGCGCTGGCGTGCATCTTCTCCAGGCAGCCCGTCCAGAAGGAGATGAGCCGACCGTCCTTGTTGCAACAGAAGTCCGTGAAGTCTTTCAGCAGCCGGTCGGCAAACTTCTCGTCGCCGGTGGCACTGGAGCGCCAGGTTTTGGTCAGCATGGTGTTGTAGGCCCAGTTGTAGCCAATGCGCTCCTCGCAGAAGACGTTCTGGTTGGCGGAGCTGGTGGAGTTGCGGCGCCGGCGCTGCTGCCCGGAGAACTTCCGCTTGGAGTACGGCAGCTGGAGGAAGACCGTGCCTGAGTGGGGAGAGGAAGGTCTTCAGGGGACGGGAGCTTTCTCCCCTGGGCCAGGGGGGGATTCTTCTAGAAGGCGGGTGGGGAACCGTGGCCCTTTTATGACTCCCAGGATCCCTGAGCCGGCATGAAGACCACGAGTTCCCCACCCCGTTCTAGAAGGTGGGCTGCTACTGTGAAACCGAACTTGACAGGGTCCGTGCTGCGAGGAGCCAAGAGCTCTTCCCGAGCAAGGCGGAGTTCTGAAGCGAACGTTCAGCTTCACTTGAAACTGGCAGGGTGGGAAGGAGCAGACTCGGAGGCAAGGAGCTTCGCGCCAGCTGGCTGGGCTTCGGACTGGCAGTGGCCATCAACCCGCCAGAGGCCGGGGTGGGGCCATCGGGGCAGCGAGAGCAGGGCAGAAGCAGAAAGCCATGGCAAGAAGCCCTCCTTCTCCTGTGCCCAGCAGCGGCAGCAGCAAGGGCAGGGCAGAGGCGTGAGGGCACCCAGGAGGGAGGCTCTTCTTGCTTCCTTGCTGTCTTGCAGGATCCTGGAACTGCCAGACACAAGGACTGGAGGCCCCCCCCCCCCTCTGGATGTGTCGCCCACCTGCCCAGACTCGCAGGGCCCGCCACCTCCACTCCCGAAGGGAAACAGAGTTCACCTGTAACATGGATATACTGGGGCTTGTTCTCTGCAGGGAAGTTGAAGGCAGAGGCGGAGTATTTATCTTGTACGAATCCAAACCTGGTGGGAACAAAGCACAGCTCTTGTTGAGCACGCGAGGAGGGGCACGTCACGTAGGGCGAGTCCCCCAGGAGCCTGCCAGAAGCTTCATGGCCCCACTGAGACGTCCCCATCCAATGCTGCGGTTCTTCATTGGATTAGGAACAGAGGAAGGCAAAGTAAAAGAAAAGCCCAGCCTTGCAGGGGAGGCACTGCGGACTTTCTAGCTTCCTTCCTACGCCTTGTGTCACCCACTGCACCCCACCACCTCGCCAGCAGCACCTCCCCCGCTCACCTGTGTGCAATGGCCTCCTGCAGAAGGTGCATCCGGTCCCAGTACGTTTCTGGCTCAAAGCCTGCAGAGAGAATCGGGGTGGGGGGGGTGGAGGTTCTGGTAGCTGCTCAGATCCCAGGATTCTGGGGCCACATCCCATGAGGCTTTCTGGAGACCTCGACAGCTGGGAAATGCTTCTGTGTTACCTTGTTTGGTAACACAGAAGCATCTCCCCAAAGCTCCAGGTGATTCAGCCCCTCCCGTCCAAGTGTAGCTCAGAGGGCCAAGCGACACTTAGTAGTAAGCAAGGCCCTTCCCCATCCGGTCTCTGCTATGCCGCCACTGGAACCGCCTGCCCTGGACTAGCGGAGGAGTTGCTGGTCTCATGCTTTCGTCCCTCTCCCCTTCTCTGGACCCCACTTTCCTGCCCCTCTCTGCCAGATCTCCTCCTCCTAAGAGGACCGGCCCAAGTCTTTTTGTGGGCTCAGGTAGAGAAAGAGCTCCCTACCAATTATGAAGGCAGGAACTGCTGATTGGCCACGGGTCTGGTGGGGCATTCCACATTGGGGAGGGTTAGTGGACTCGGAGGGAGATCCCACCCACACCCTGTTGCATTGATTTTAACTTAGTTTAATATTTAATGTTTCTACGTCTGCATTTACGATATTGTAACGGTCGCTTGACAGTGAAATAGGCAGCATGTAAGTTTAATAAATAAACAGAGTTGCCACACCATCTCCATCGACTCCTCTCGACCGGTTCGTGCAGGGTATTCAAGGCCGCATTGCCCTGAGGATGGTATCTTCCCACCACGCCACCTCGGCAAAGTCAAAACACCTTTGCGGCAGATGATTGGTTAAAGACACGGGGCACTGGGGTGGGGGTGTTGAAGGGGACAGTTAGCTATGCGCTTTGCGCCTGCATTTCAGACTCCGCCTGACTTTTCTGCAATCGCTCTCTCTCAGTAAAAGTTTCCTTTGGGAATGCAAACCGCTCCAAGAGTTTTGCTTTCTTGGGAGAGGAGTTGGGGCATGATCTGCAAGCTGGTGAAAAGCCACCGGCCGCCCACCCCCCCTCCCTCCTCACCATCGAAGAGATGCTCGCTGCCCTCTTTCAGCAGACAGCCGATGCCGAGCGGGATGAAAAGCTGGGCTCGAAGCGGGTCTCCGTACAAGTAACTGGGCAGCGCAAACGGCCCCTCCAGGACCGGGACCAGCAGGAACCCACAGGAAGTGGCTTTGCGATGCCAGCCCTGGACCTGTGGGAACAGGGGAGGGTGATGGGAGCCTTTGCCTTTCGGGGGACCAGGCTCCAATGAGGACCAGACACGGCCTTGGAGCCCAGCAGATCCGCTCTGCGAGACTTCTCCCTCAGTGTCGCCTTCGTTCTGCCTTCCCAGGACGCCCGTCGGCCAGAGCTCACCATCTCGAAGAGAACAGCTGCCGTCACCGCCATCCAGTGCAGCTTGATCTCAAAGGCGGCACTGAGGGAGAAGTTGCCGTGGTAGTAACAGCTGCACCACTCCAGCCGATCCGTGCGGTTGTTTATGTCCACGTCCAGGGTCACCGTCCGCTGTTCTGGCACCGTGGCAGCTGCCCGGAGAGGAGCCGAAGAACACAAGGGGAGGGAGGGAGGGAGGGAAAGCAAATGGGAGAGATCAGCCATTTGGCAACTTGCTGCCTCAGCTGGATTACTGCAAGCAGATGAGGAAGCAGGATCGGCCCTTATTCCAGGAGTTTCTGGCTGGGGTTTATTCCCTTCCCGCGATTGCAACTGTGAAAAAGCAGGCAACACCCCCCCTCCCCGTCCAGGAAATCGATGGATTGCTCATGAGTAAAAATTCCATTGTGGTATTATTACCAGTCCTGGCTAAAAGAGCATTGAATTATTTTTACAAGTAGTCCACGCTTCCCAGATTATCTCTCAGATGAGTTTGGAACAGCAATGCCCATCATGGCCGAAAGCAGGAATCTCCCAACTTTGGCAACTTTAAGACAGATGGACTTCAACTCCCAGAATTCCACAGGTCTTTAAAGTTGCCAAGGCTGGAGAGCCCTGGCTTAAAGGGCCTAATAGGGGGGGAGCCAATGCAACATTTCCAGATCACCCTCCTCTTCCTCCCCCATCTTCCTGACCAGGTTCCTGACCTCGGAGGAACAGAAATCCCACGTCTGGGACCACACTCTGCACCCGTTACCCAGTAACGCCGCCGCCTGGCTCCGTCCTCCAAAACTGCGGCTGAAGGAGCTGTGCCTGCTGGCGTAGGAGGCCGGGCGGCTGGGCAGCCACGGCAGGAGGAAGGCCGGGATGTCAGAATGAAGGAGCTCTTCCGCCACAAAAGCCACCTCAAACCACTTGCGCTGGAAGGCGGAGAACTCGTCCTTGGCCGCCGTGTGCCACAGGGCCGGCTGCTGAATCCCCCCTGCGGAGGAAGAGGGGAAGAGAAGCTCCGTTGGGGCGGCTGATGCTTTCCAGGGCCTGGGGAAGGTCCCCCTGCCCGGCCCACAGGAGATGGGGAGGAGCCCTCTTCCCGCTCGGGAGTTCAGTCCTGGGTACAATCTCCAGCAGAGCCTCTTGCTTAAAGAGGAAATGGGGGGGGAAGTCATGCGGGGCGGACAGCTGACCTCTTCTTGTCCCTTGGGCAGAGGAATGCCAGGGTGGGGCGGGGGGGTCTCTCGAGGTTAGAGCCATCTGTCCCCCTCCCCAATCCAGAAGCTTCTATCCCAAGAGATGGTGAAGGGTGCCTCCTGGGGCTCCTTCAGAGCAGGAGAGGGCGACGACAAGAGGAGAGGCCATGATCAACGCAACGTGTTGCTTTTTATCTCCGAAGAGTGGTTTGGTATAGGAAAGAGTTTTCATTCCTTTTCCACCGGTCTCTTTTGCCTTGGCCGACACACAAGAGGAAAAGGAATGAAAACTAGCACTCCGAGGGGAGAGGCTGCCAAGTGCTCCTGCAGGGGACATACGTTGCCCCAAACCACCCACCCAGAACCTGACCTCGCTCTTGCTCCTTGTCTTCCGCCATCTTGTAGAAATAAAACCCATAAATGAAGGTGCGCAGTGCCTCTCCGGAAGCGTGGATTATCAGCTGCTCCTCCAGCATTTTCTAGAGAGAAGATGAAATGAAGATCCGCTTCAGCCGGTAGCCAGGCAGGCAAAGGGGGGGAAAAAAAATCCTGGTCCGCAGCCAGGAGTTCTGCTGCCTTCAGAAACTGCTCATCTCCAACAGGGAGAAGCGGCTGGAATTCCCAAGGGGGCAAACGGAGCAGGCTGAGGTTTATCCCCCAATGCTGCCTGAAGCCCTCCTCCCTCCCTCCCTCCCCACTGGCCTCTTGACGCGATGTCCAGCCTTCCTCAGGTCCGAAGGGAGGAATTCCATCCGGGCCGCAAAGAGCTCCTCACCTGCATGATGTCAATGGCCATGGCCTGCGTCTGCACTCCTTCCACCATGTTCACCAGCCAGTGCACGACCTCTGCGCTGATGAAGCAGGATGGAGAGAGGCCTTTCTGCTCAGAGAGCAGCTGGATCCCTGTGCTGAGAGCCAAGCAAGGCCCAGGTTAAGGGCGTCTCCTCACCTGTCCCCAACCCCCAACGGCCCCTGCGCTGCGTGCCTCGAGTTCCCGTCAGAAGAGAAAAGGGTGGGCTCCGCTTGCCACGCTCTCTTCCAGGAAAGGGCTGCCAAGAGGCAAGGGGAGCTGAAGAAACCTACGTGGGATGTTTCATGGCTTCAAGGATTTCCAGCAAAGTAGACGACGACGTCAGGGAACTGGCGGACGATGGCTGGGAGCTGCAGAATTGAAAGAAAACATGCCCTCGGCTGGGAAAAGTGGCTGCAGGACGGTCGCAAAGGCAGGCTACGTCGGCTTAAGGACAGATCTCCTGCTCCAGTTGGCATGAGCTCTTCCTTGACCAGGCTGTTACTTTGACGACAGCGAAAGCCCCACCTGGTCCTTCTTACCTGTTTTCTACAGGACCAGAGGTGACCGAGGTCTGGTCCACTCCATGGAGAGAGCTGGCTTGAACGCTGCTACGGTCTACGGGCTGGGCTGTGTTGGTTGCGGTGCTGCCTTCCAGGGTTCCTGGGGCAGACTGATCGACAGAGACCTGGGGGAAAGGGAAGCAGTGGCCGCCAAGGAGGTCATCAGCCTGAAAGCACCTGATAAAGCCCTGCAGGGGCACAGAGGAACTTTGAGCTGGCCCTGAGTGTTAAGCCTTGGGAGTTTCAGGCTAATACTCACGGGCATCAAAAGGAAAACATCCATCGTGGCGCTGAAAATGAGAATTGGTGGGGCGCTCAGAACTAGTTAAGACAGATAACATAATAATCTTGGTGGCCCAGAATTTCCTTCCCGCTCCCAGATCAGGACCATAAAGAGCCCTGCCGCTTGTTCGTTTCCATCTCTCCCCACGAATAACCTGATATTTCCATGGACCTGTCTACATCTGCAGCGG
>JANHFL010008932.1:111334-122245 GCA_032468155.1 Oxyrhabdium leporinum | reverse complement strand
CCGATCTAAGGAAGGAAGGAAGGAAGGAAGGAAGGAAGGAAGGAAGGAAAAACAAACACAGGTAGACTTTGCTTAAAGGCTGCCTTGTTTAGAAACTGTTCTACAAAGGTGTTGACAAAGTAATTTTATGACTGGTCCTTGCAGTTATGACTGTCTCAGTGTCCCTGTAGTTACATGATCAACATTCTGGCACTTAAAAATATTTAAATCCTTCAGGGATTTAATCCTTCAGGGCCTAGATATATACTTAGCTTTAACGTTTAGATAACCGTAGTCATTGACAGTATTCACTACTATCTTAAAGTCAGTAGTGCCTAGCATTGTCTAGTGGTAAAAACGAACATAAAACAATAACAGCAAAGATGAATGTTTTCGCAGAAATGGGTTATCAGTTATAACAAACCCACCTGAACTGACTGTTGTACAGCATGAGGGATTGTGGCCTTTCCTTGCCCCGAAGTTGCTTTCCCTCCAGAAATAATTGTGGAGCTGGAAAATGTTTTACTCTCGGCAGGAATCGCAACAGCAACTGCTGCAGAAACATGGTAGAGGAAGAGACACACATACACAAGATTTTAGAATGAGATATAGGAACAAATTCCCAACACTATAATCTTGGTTTTTTTTAAGGGCTAATATCCTAGATCTTACATAATTCTGGAAACAGATAATTTAAATGGGACCAGAAACCAATTTATGTGCCTCTGCTCATGATAAAATGTATGGGACCTGCTTGCCAGTTCCTTCCATATACTTGGAAATTTAATTTATATAAGCAGGAAAACAATTATGTAAAATTCACTTTTCAACCAATCTTCATTACAAGGTTCAGATAGCATTTAAAATCTCAAGATGCAAAAATTTAGAATTATATGAATCTTATACCAAAAAGAAAACTGAAATCCTGTTGGCACTTTCTAATATTGCTCTTACGAAAAACAAAATCTGTGCACGGGGGTACATTTATTTAGCGTATGGCAAATACATGGCCTTATAGTGGTTCAAACGTTAATGTCCAGTCCACCACGGGGATGAAACTATTAGTGGCTGCAGATGGGAAGGAATCTTAACAAGCAGATAAACATGAAGTGACAAGTCAAAAGCTGAAAAAGCAAGAGCCAAAGGGGAATCACTCCCTTTCCCAAATTAAAGGACAACCAAGACGTATAATACTCTTTTATCAACTTACCTACTGATGCTGATTTGACCAAGACGGGAGTTTGCTGCTGAAGAACTGCTGTACACTGTGCAGGTTGCTGCTGTCCTCCTCCTCCTCCTCCTCCTCCACTTGTGGTTCCTCTTGGTACTTGCCCCTTTTCAAGCACAGGAGCTGCTTTGCAGGAACCTGCACTGGAAGACTGAATGGTTGTGGGGACAGGCGTATGGCCATGAACTGCTGGCGCCTGAGCCGGAGTCGCTGCCATCGTGAGCTGCTGTCCTTGGCTGCTAACCAACACTGAAGAGGACTGGCCGCTAAACTGGCTCAGGGCGGACTGGGCCTGGCTCATGGACGTTGACTGTTTTGTTTGCAGGATAATTCCCTGGGGTACCTGTGTGAGACACGAAGGTAGAGAAAGAAAAGTCCAATCCAAAAACTGTCCCCCCAAAGGATTGGAAAACACACATTCCTTCTGGATGCAGCACTGCTGAGGATTTTATCAGAAGAAAACGCTGAGGAACGAGGGAAGTAATGTTTTTTTGAGCACGTAGATTTTTATCGATCACTCAAGGATTATAACACTCACCAACACTAATGGGGAAATGTGTTTAAAGTTTCTGGATCACTTAAATCACAGGAAACAAGATATAACTCACAGATCAGTTTGGTGGTGATAAAGAGGATAAGCATTTTTGTGGTTATAAAGGATAAAGATTTTGTGTATCATATACAGGAGAGCCAGTTTGGTGTAGTGCTTAAGGCCTTGGAGTAGATAGCAGGAGACCATGGGTTCTAGTCCCACCTTAAGCAGAGCCAGCCAGGCGACCTTGGGTCAGTCACTCTCTCTCAACGCTAGCAAGAAGGTAATGGCAAACTGTTCCTGAAAATACTGCCAAGAAAACCGCAGGGACTAGTCCAGGCAGTCTCCAGAAATCAATGTTGATTCGAAGGCGTCAAATACAGATACCAAATACAAAAAATAGAAAAGACATCTTTGCCTCCAATATTTATGATGCTTGACACAAGCCTTTCTCAAACACAGGTTTTGCTTTTTTTCTATTTAACTGGTGGAGCAATCCAAGATGAGAACTGACTACGGATTTTGTTTAAAATTAAGTCCTTCTGGTGACGAGAGTCAGTACACACAAACAGCAACAACACTGTCTATTTAGATCCCACAAATTCTGCCGTATCAACACAATTTTAAAATCCAACGTGCTGGAAATAAAGTTCCAGGTTAAGTTTCTCTTTAGTTTCAATGAAAGCCAATGAAAAAAAGGTAAAACATTAACCTTATGTAAGAATTCAGGAACAAAAAAGAAAGCTGTAGGACTGTCCAATCTTCCCTAGGGAGAATTGGAAATCTTTGATGGCAAATAAATAAATAAATAATCATATGGAGACACGATTTCTAGTTGGATGCAATTTTTCTTGTATTGTACCACTTGGAGGCTTCATAAACGCCATAAATGACTAAGTAGCACCTGGAAGCTATTTTATATGTGAAAATATAATTGCAATAATGCACACAATTTCTTTTTCAGCTTATTTTTTTTTTTACTTGACATTATTACCATACCTGCTGAAACCGATCCATTAGCTGTTTCTGCTGAGGAACAGGAACTGGAATTGTGGAGAGAGCCTGGAACTGATTTGACACCATCTGAAAGCTCCTCTGTTGTTCGGGTGTCAGGTGAAGGGTCTGGGTTGGGGTGGGCGGTTTGATAGGGCCTTGGGCAGGGAACTGTAACTGGAAATGGGGGGAATGAGTATGCTGCACTTCGGAAGAAGCCTGGATCTGGGGCTGCAACCGTGCCTGAGCCTCAGACTGGGGCTGGAGTTGAGGAGCAAGCTGAATCTGTAATGGCAAATGCGGAGGGGTTGTTAGCTGGGGCTGTCCCTCCGGCTGGGCTTGAGGGGCTTGAAACGGTACCTGAGGCTGCGAGGGAGGTCGTAGGGGATGCTGGCTGGAACCATGAGGAGAGGAAGCAATCTGATTCTGGATCACATATAAGTTCTGCATCTGAGTTTGAGGGGTGCAAGACCGCGACAGGGGTTCAGAAGGCGGCCTGGATAAAGTCTGGGGCTGGGAAGGGGGTCTTGAGTGAGGCCGGGAAGGTGGCCGGGAAAGGGGCTGGGGCTGGGACGGAGGACGGGACTGGTGTGGAGACTGGATCTGGGAAAGGTGCGTGGGCTGGAGCTGGGGGCTTTCCCCCAATGAAGGATGAGGTAGTGAGTGGGAAGGGGAGGCTCCAGGAAGTTTCTGCTGCCCTGAAGGCAACTGAAAGAGAGGAAGGAAAAGGAAGAAAGAGAGGTAAATGGGTCGAAATACAGCACTCTGAAGTGGCTGGGCACCAGAATGCAATAGGAGCAGCCAACATTTTGCAAATCCCAAACTCACAATTGTCAGCTTATGGGGAAAAAAAAAAGACTTTAGGGAAAAAAAAACCAAACCCAAAAACCTTTTTATTAAAAAAAGAAGCAGTTTCCTCCCCCCTTCTGATTTCATTTCCAGTTTCTTCTGGAAGAGATCCTGTGCCATGAAGGGAAGATTTCAAGGGTAGAATATGCAACATTCATGTTGAAGAATACTTTTGACGGCAGCAAATTTTCTTTCAATATGTTGTTCTAAAGATGTGCCTTTTAAAATTATGGTGATGAAAATAAATCAATATTGAAATAAAATTAAAGTTACCTGGTCTTGGAAGGAAAGCAAGTTAAAATGCTTTAAAAAGTCTCTGCCTCTCTCTCCTTATAGGGTTTAAGCAGAAATTTAAGTCCAAAATGTTACATAGAGGCAGATTGCAACAGAGCTGCGGAACTGTATTATTCCCCTTCTGGGTCTCCATATCAGCAAGTTATGAAAAACCTGGGGGTGGGGATTTTTTATTTATTTTTTGCTATTTGTAGCTCTGTGCAAAGTACTTTGCTTCCCTTTCCATCTTTCCAGTCTTGGCCTCAAAATCTTCCTAGAGGCTATTGAATCAGCCTTAATATTAGATACAAATAATCCTTGACTTAGGACCACAATTGAGCCCAACATTTCTGTTGCTAAGGGAGACGGTTTTATGACCTTTCTTGCCACCGTTGTTAAGTGAATTACTGCAAGCATTAAGTTAATGACATGGTTATTAAGTGAATCTGGCTTCCCTCTTGACTTTGCTTGTCAGAAGGTCTAAAAAAGGGGATCATGTGATCCCAGGACCCTGCAACCGTCATAAGGATGAGTCGGTTGCCAAGTGTCTGAATTCTGATCACGTGTCCATTGTAAGTTCGAATGGTCACTAAATGAACTGGTGTTAAGTCAAGGACTACCTGTATATTTTCAAGTCTTCTTGTTATCACCTTGTTTTCGCAGCATTTCTACAATTTTCTGCGATTTTCATGTCAAGAAGCAGTCTCAAATAATTATTTTTGACCGTCGGCTATGCCACCCTCTTATACTAGGAAGGCACAGGATTTTGCATTGCAATATTTTCAACATACAGGCTACTATCCGTATTCATATTAAGAAAAGTCAAGCTCGCGAATCACACCCCTTTAAACAAAGAAACAAACAAACAAGAGATGCAGGTTTTAGTCGAAGAGAAAAGTACCGTGAGAGCAACGGAGGGAAGACAGGAGACAAGCAACAAAAGGAGGAGGTAGCAGCAGCAGCAGCACCACCGCTACCACCAATTCCCGGGGTTAGTTGGAATCAAGAGAGAAGCAAGCAAGAGCAGCAACAAGGAAAAAGACAAACAGTGAAGGCCAGAGAGATCCAAGGAAGGGCAAAGGTGGTTTGGCAATCAGAGACTGGGAGAGTTGCCTGTTTCAGGACCACTTGGGCACGTTCTCCAAACATGGCTCCCCTTATGTTTACAGTGGGAAGTTTTTCTATTAAGACAGATGAAGCTAGCTTCTTGTCTCGGAACACTTTGCAACTTCTATTCTTTTGCACGTATCCAGAACCTGCTGGATATAAAACGCCGTGTTCCTTGGCTGTCCAGGACTGCATGTCGTTACAGGGAGTCCTCGACGTACGACTGCAATTGAGCCCCAAATTTATGTGGTTCAGTGAGACGTTGATGAAGTGAGTTTCGCCCCACTTTACTTGCCACAGTTAAGTGAATCATTGCAATTGTTAAAGTTTGGTGACCCGGTTGTGAAGTGAATCCGGCTTCCCCATTGACGCGGCTTCTCAGAAGGTGGCAAAAGGGGATCCCGTGAGACACCCCCCCCCCGGGACACTGCGACCATCATAAATCTGAGTCAGTTGTCAAGCGGCCGAAGTCTGATCACATGACCACGGGGCCGCTGCAGTGGCCGTAAGCGTGAGAAACGTGCCCAAGTCACTTTCTGCAAGTGCCGTTGTTAACTTCGAACGGTCCCTAAACGAACTGTTGTGTAAGTCGAGGGCTACCTGTATTTACTAGGGCTGTGCAAGGCCTTGGATTTGATTCCAAAAGAGTGCTTCGGAGTGGACGTACCTCCGCTGGCAACTCTTGAAAGCGGCCGCTCCTGCTTCCAGAGCCTCACAGCTGCAGCAGAAGCTTCCCTGCAGCAGCTGCACGGTCCAAGAAACGGGCCCGTGAACAAGTTGCTAGTGACTGCCAGATTGCTGCACTTCTGCATCCCAAAGCGCCCTTTTCGGAATCGAATCCAAAGAACTGGGCAGTGCTCCTCTTTCCTTTCCTGGGAACTTAATCTGATCTTGTTTTATTATTCCAAGTTTGTAGGGTTTGCAATCTACACTTACGAAGCCCTGCCCGTATCGACTTGGAAGCAATTCTGTTCAACTAAGCAGGTACAGGGTTGCAACCTAAACGAAACATCATCATCATACTGGGTTGATAACAACCCCTACCCACCCCCACCCTCAAAACTTCAGATTTCTGGCTTTGTGTTAATTTCTTTTAGTTTTAAAAAGAGAATTGAACTAATCTGGGTTACTTTTCTTCTGTTTTTATAGTCACATCAAGGCAAACAAACACGGTGGCTGTTTCCATATTCTTTTATCTACTCTTGACTCTCTCCCAAAAAATATTTTTGCTTCGTGGAACTACAGCAACACCAAGGAAATAAAATAAGTGCAGGAAGATGTGAATGTTTTATCTGTTTTGTTCCCTCTACTTCTTTGAAATAACGTTCGGCTCCGAAAGAATTTACCATTTTCGGTCAAATTATTTTCAATGTAGGAAAAATGCTTCTGTTTTGTTTTTGTTCGTACGTCTATTGCTATGGGTGCCGTAAACTTGAACAGGAGGAGATAACCTTATATTTAAACAGAAATATTTATCCTGGTTGCTAGCCAGAAGGCAATTTGCTCTGATGAGAATTTCCCCCTCTGTATTATTCATACTATTTCCACAAGGGGGAGACTTCTATTGCAATCAAAGAAATCACGTAACCACCAACACCCAAGCCTTTGTTTTGAAGTGTGGGAGAATACAAACCTAGACAAGATGCTAGTATTTCCCTCTTTCTCCTTCTCTCTCTCTCTCTCTCTCTATGCTCTGCACTGGGAATGTGCAGGACAAAGCAAGTAGGTGAAGGGAGAATTAAGAAGAAGGGCAGACATGTTAGACAGGAGGAAGTAAGGCAGGAGAGAACAGGCCAAAGCAGGGCAACTTTACGGATCTGCAAACAGGTAAGGTCTACCTGGCAAGCCAGTGCCTGCTGGGAAGGGCCAGTCGAGAACTGTGGTACTTTGGAATCCACCGGTGGCAGGTTGTGGCTCTGGTTCAGCTCTCGGCTGGCAGGTGGCTGCAGGGCTGTGCCTACACTGCTGCTGACTATCACCGAGGCTGGGACACTGCTTGTGGTGCTCAGTGCAGTGGTGGCTATGCTGTAGATGGGCAGAGGCATTGGCAGATGGGGAGGTACGGCAGAGTCACTCAGACTGCTCTCCTGCTGCATTTTCAGAGCTGGCGAATAAAACTGCTGCTGCTGCTGCTGCTGCTGTTGCTGGCTCTGATCCTTCTGTAATCCAAGAGATTTAGCATGGACCATCTTCACATTATTTGCCCGCCTTTAGCAATGCTGGTTATTGTTTAGATTCACATGTCAACATTTTACTGAGCTGAAAAACTTCAGTAATTTATTACTCTCCTTCCCTGCTTTCCCCCTTGGTCACGAAAATCAAGCTTATGTAGAAAGTCGCACCCGAAGCTGCGCTCTGTGTAATTTTGTCACTAAAAATTCTTTGGTAATGTACAAAAGCTCATAATTAATGGAAGCTACAACAATCTACAGTATATTCACATTCAAATCAGGCTCTGGCCCTTTAAAGAATGTCATTTCTTATCACAAACGGATCGAAAAAGCAAACACCTCCAGCCTGTTCTGTTTACTTGCTGCGTGTAGAGAGGCTCCTGAAATTTGACCCAGGTAAACAAGTATCGGTGTTACCTCTGAGAGAAGCTATATCCTCACCTCATGTCTGCCGTCTACTAACTTGATTATTCCCCTAATTATTCAATCGATCATGTGACACTGAATCAGTGTTGACTCTTATTCTCTGTCTATATGACCATTATTTATATTCGTTGATTTTAAATTACGTCACCTGCTCAGCCTTACTCTGATTCTCAAAAGGCTGAAGATTTGCAGGGGAAGATATGGTTACAAATAACAAGCTGTCAGAAAGAAGTGCTGAGTCTTTGGGGCAAAGTCAAAGAAATGAAGTTTGCGTATCAAGATTTGGGAAAAGGAAAAAAGAAGCAACGCAGAATATAAAAGCTGCTATACTTTGTTAATACAAAAGCTGGCCACTCCCTTTCCACTGTTCTCCGCTTTTGCCAAGTGGCCTGCAAAGACTAATCTTGAAGCCTAGAAAGTTTTCTAATTAAAGCAATTTCAAAGGCTTTGAGTTGTCCCAGCCACAAACTTTCTTGACTCTTTATCCGCTCACGTTGCACTAGTAAATTGGAGTACCTTTCAAGAGAGACAGAGCAGCCTAGCCAAAGCATCAAGAACAGCGGTGGTGCCAAGAACTAGTTAACTTACCTGCTGTAGAAACATCTGCATGGGATCCTGGGAGATTACAGTTCCAGCAGCTGTCTGGCCCAAAATAATCTTTTCGGGACTCGACGCCACCAAATTAGGGCTGGACTGGGAAGTCACGGGTATTTGTGCTTGTTGCTGAGGCGGCGGCGTTTGCTGCTGAACGTTCAACTGAAGCTGAGAAGGAGCCGCGGGCTGAGAGGTGGACTGGACCGTTAGCATACTGGCTTGGTCCCCGGGTAGCAGGTTGGTGCTGGAGGCTGACTGTGGCTGAATGAGACCAGGGCTCTGGCTGGTGGCGTTCGGGGGTGCTTGTATGGTCACGGTTTGGTTGAGGCCCTCAGTAGCATTTAACATAGCCACTTGGCTAGGCAGAGTGACTCCCTGGATAACAGTCTGGCCGCTCGGGTTGATGGCACCACCGGTCAGTGAGGCCGCAGCAGTGGGCTGGCTTTGAGTTGTCAGGCTACCAGCCAGAGATACAGGCATCTGGAAGAGCGTTGGTTGGCCCACCTGCCCCGGTTGCAACTGAATGGGCGCAGAAAGAATGTGAGCTGTTCCGTGGGCGTTCTGGGAGGCGAGCACCTGTCCCAAGTTGAGCTGGCTTGCCAGGTTCTGATTGGTGAGAATTTGGGCAGGCAGCGCTTGATTCGTTATTAGCTGCCCGCCTGGGCCTTGGCTGGTGATGATGTGAGTTTGCCCGCTAGGATGTGAGGTGGTCAGAATCTGACCACCCATGTTAGCCTGTAACGCCGAGAGCTGCTGAGGGATCTGAACTGTCGACGTGCCAGTGAGCTGGCCTGGGAGAAGGAACGGATTTTGACCCTGTAGCATGGCCTGAGCATGCTGTGCGGGGATAACGATGCTGCTGCCTTGATTAAGCAGATGAACACTCATTGGCTTGTTCAGAGTTTGTTGCTGTGGCGCTGGCTGCTTGAACATGTTGGCAGGCAGCCCCGGTGGGAAGCCAGAAAGCACCACATTCTGTCCCGCTTTGCCTGCCATGAAAGTTAAGTTCTGCTGAGCTTTCTGTTGCTGGAGAGCAGCCTCGTTCTGGAGGGTCAGGGTGGTGTTGTTGGGGCCGAAGGGCTTGGGGGTAATCTGGTAGAGCTTCTGCTGAAGGACTCCGGCAGGTTTGGGCTGAATCGGCGTGGGTGTCCGGTGAATGATGACATTTTGGGCTTGAACAAGCGAGCTGCTCAAGTTTGAGGTGACCGTGAGCGGTTGGGAACCCTGAGCGGCCGATACGCTTCCGAACATCGAGCTTCCGTTCAGAGTGGTAGTGGCCACTGCTGGGAGGTTCTTCTGGATCATGAGACTGGCATTCTGCGGGGAGACGCCGGCGGAGGCCAGGGCCACCTGCTGCTGTTCTGCTGCCGTCTGAGTGATGTAACTTCCTACGGGCATAGTGGCCACTTGGGAAGACTGAACTTGCTTAGCAATGATCTGTTGAGCAGGCTGGTTAATTGCCATGACTTGCTGGCCAACAACTTGGATCTGCCCAATGCCCAGTGCCCCGCTCGGGCTCCCATTGGGCAAGCCTTGAAGGTTGGAAATCGGCTGGATGGTGACATTTCCTAAGCCAACCTGTTGAAGAAAAGGCTGCACGCTGATGGCTTTGTTGACCACGTCAGCCCCGACGGACTGCTGCACCAGTGCTTGATGAGTTAGGACAGCAGGTTGCTGTAGTCCAATGAGGTCAGCCCCGCCGGAAAAAATCTGCGGGGTACCGTCTGAGGCAGTGTGCACCACTGGTTGGAGCGTAGGGAGCTGAAAAGAACCCAGATCGAGTTCTGCCTCTGCTTCCAGAGTCTGCTCGGTGATGTTTGCCTCCTGCAAACTCTGTTGCAGGATATCACACGGTTGATCCGAATTCTGCAGGTTGGCTCCACCTCCCGAAGGCGAGCCCAGAATGTCATCTTCCAAGAAGTCTAAATCAACACTTGTTGTCGGTTGGCTTTGCTCAGCGTTCAAATGATTGCCAGAGGTTTCTTGCACATGCAGCTAGTGACAAGTGAAAAGGAAAGCACAGTGAGGATGAAGTAAATATTAATGGAACAGAACTTGTGGATGTTTCTGTCTTCTGTGGCTTTATGTAATTGCTATTTATGTAGATAAATAGCAATTCTATTACTCCATACTCTCATGTGAATGACCTTTCTCTATTATTTAATACATAAAATTTAATGGTTTACTTTTCTTTAGATCTACGTCAGCTAGGTTTAGATTTCCCACATCTACTCAATAATTGCCATAAGACAAACCTCTCTCACTAAACCCAGTTCTATTAGCCACACAGGAGAAAAGTGAGATAAATAATGAAGTGGAAAAAACTGAGCGGAAGAGACAATTCAAGTCGAAGTACTGGGAAACTTAGTTAAAACCCAATCCTCATTCTTAGCCATGATTCTAACTCTTATCCTCTTCCCCCCCCATGTGCTTTTAGGCAATGAACAAAATGGCAAAAGATCTGGTAGTACTACATCCCCCATGTCATACTATGTTCAGCTTTATGCTTTAAAAATGAGGTGAAAAATACATACCCCAGCACCCTCAAAGAAGGCACTGGCTGCATCTCCCGTGTTGTCCAAGAGATCATCGCTATCAATCTGTTATTAAAATAAATAAACAGTCACTCACGCCTTGGTCACATCCCGCTTAGACTACTGTAACGCCCTCTACATGGGGCTTCCTAACAGGAGCATCCGGAAACTTCAACTGGTGCAGAATGCGGCCGCGCGGGCGGTTATGGGATCTTCCCGGTTTGT